>JAWQFJ010012822.1:0-47500 GCA_034096865.1 Theodoxus fluviatilis | reverse complement strand
GAATGTGCGTGTGCGTGACTGTGTGCGTGACTGTGCGTGTGCGTGACTTTGCATGACTGTGTGTGTGTGCGTGACTGTGTGTGTGTGTGTGCGTGACTGTGCGTGTGCGTGACTTTGCATGACTGTGTGTGTGTGTGCGTGACTGTGTGTGTGTGTGCGTGACTGTGCGTGTGCGTGACTTTGCATGACTGTGTGTGTGTGTGTGTGCGTGACTGTGTGTGTGTGTACGTGACTGTGTGTGTGTGTGTCCTAATGGGTGAATCCCTGCCACACTTGAATCCTAAGATTATCTCTCGGTAGCACATGGATTGTGCGTGGGGCTGACTGTGCGAGTGCTGACTGTGCGAGTGCTGCTGGAGCAGGCCCCCGGATGCACAAAGACCACCGCTGTGTTGCTGCTGAAGATGGCGGCAAAGCAGCACAAGCTGCAAGATGTTGTTTTGAGGTACGATCATTAAAGGGCTTCTGGCGAAGAAGTACATGTATCTGTGCCGGTGAGTCTGACATGTAAAGTGCGGCTGCGAAATTACTCCGTCAGCTTGTGCGGTTATTTTCGTAGGCAAATGTGTACACACTTGGAGCAATGCAAGATTTTTGGAGTACGTTTGCGATTTCGGTAGCCGACAGTTTGAGAGCCACTAGACATTGCTTTCTAGTGTCGAGCACTCTGGAACCTAATTGAGGCGCTTCCAGATGCTGGAATTTTAGTCGCGCAAGCCATGGAATTTTCCGACCCCAGTGCACCACCAATATTCCTGCCAGACTTCGCCAACGTGATGTATGAATAGAAGCCATCCTTCAAGCAAATGTACAAACGATGTAACAGCTGTCACTGGAATGGCGTGATTGACCGTAAATCAGATTTGGAATGAACGATCATCGGCCTGTCCATTTTCAATCCATGAAAGCACTTCCGCCGATCAGTTCGAGGCTGCATTTGGACATACTGTAGTCGTGGCCTTCATTAACAATCTTCACTGCCATAGACCGGTCTCAGTGTCAGACCATGCCGTAATCACGCAACAAATCCGAGCCATTACAGGTAAAATGAACAGCGTAGAATGCGCGTCTGATCGTCTCCCTTCCACATCAACGCCCCACGGAAACGCCCCGGACTTATCAGGCGCTGTATAGCGATGATTGGAAATTGGAGTCCTCGAATGATTCAACCAATTTCCATTATTATGCGCTACGCATCAACATGACTGGATAGGAAGGAAAACAGAATCCCTTCAGAAAAGAATCGATGAGGCACTTGCGCAAATCGCGCTTTACACCATGCGCAGTAATACTGACTCATCCGCAAGGAGTAGTCCATTGGCCGCGCGACGAAGCGGAAGTGGAAGGGGACTGCCAAGCGTCACCTGGTGGCTGCAACTGAAGGTTGGAAACCAGGATGCACCCAGGCGCTTCCGCTGTCACCTGGGTCTCCAGAGGTGAAGAGCGCGGCCACGGCTGCTTCAGAGCTGTAAACCTGCTCGCCCGTAATCCCGCACGCTGTGTCCCGTCGCCTCCTGTCGTGCCGGTCAGGATCACGTGGAGCCTGTGTCACGGTCACCAGACGCGGTCGTGACTGACAGACGCAGCAGCTGAGCTGCGTGACTTTTTTCCTGTCTCCTGCAGGTGTTCGGCTCTGCGCTCAGGAACATCTTGAAGCGGGTGTGGGAGAGTCACTGGGAGTGATAGTGGCCGGCAAATGACTGCTGCAGTGGGGGGAGTCTTTGGTGGCATTTTCGGTGCAGTCCAGTGTGCTTGACTCAGGCGCATGACTCATACCGTGCTCAATGAATCTCAATGAAGTCAACAAACAACAGATGCGTTATTGATTTCAAACGCTGCTGAAACTGGGGAAGTAAGCTGCACGGAGGTCAACCGTGGAGAAGAAAAGCAACATTAACAAGAGGCCCGGATGAGCAGCGCTTATGGGAGTGGGGCGAAATACATTTTGTTTCAAAGAAAAAAATTGCTCATGCAAAACTAATTCTGATTCTACTCGTTTGTAGTACAAAGCTTGTTTTATGAGTGCCACAAAAATTCCACAAGAAACTATGTTTATATATACGTGTGTGCGTGTGAGTGCGTGTGTGTGTGTATGTGTGTGTGTGTGTGAGTGAGTGAGTGAGTGAGTGAGTGAGTGAGTGAGTGAGTGAGTGAGTGAGTGAGTGAGTGAGTGAGTGAGTGAGTGAGTGAGTGAGTGAGTGAGTGAGTGAGTGAGTGAGTGAGTGAGTGAGTGAGTGAGTGAGTGAGTGAGTGAGTGAGTGAGTGAGTGAGTGAGTGAGTGAGTGAGTGAGTGAGTGAGTGAGTGAGTGAGTGAGTGAGTGAGTGAGTGAGTGAGTGAGTGAGTGAGTGAGTGAGTGAGTGAGTGAGTGAGTGAGTGAGTGCGTGCGTGCGTGCGTGCGTGCGTGAGTGAGCGAGCGAGCAAGTAGCGAGTGCGTGCCTGCGTGCGTGTTTGCGTGCGTACGTGTATCAGAAGCCTTGGCGTTCACTGCCTCTTTGGAATCCAGGTTACATCCTGCGGGCCTTTGATGACAGATCTGAGGAACTCCAGACAACGGCATTGAATGACCGCATGCACGCAATGCGAGAGAAGTCAGTAATACACTTTTGCAGTGTTCCAAGCACTAAACGTCCGTGTACCGAAATAAGGACCCAAAGCTTTTCAAACTTTATCTCACTTCCTCCTCAATCAACGACGGGGCGTCTATTAAAAGGTTGTGTGCGGCACTTAATTATCCTAGTATATTTTGGGTGACGTTTGATGTGACATCTGGTGGGCATGTGCAACATAAATACCTGGCCAGCGCTGTCCTTATCTCTTTCGTCATTTGACATCTTCTTATCTCTATGATATATGTTCCTGCCTTTGCCTTCTACACCAAAGCAGGGACGTGCTGAGTTTGAGATTGAAGCTCTATTGGACAATTTCAGTTTCCCAGTCTATGGAAAAATCAAATCTGCTGTGCCGTTGTAAAAGAGCAAGCATCTGAGCAACTATCTTCTTTCTGAACTAAATTACTTCCAAAAATATTACAATGTGCTTATTTTATCTTTAAGACATTGTTTGAAGAACCACTGCAAGTGCACGCTGCAATTAGGGTTTGTAGACATAAATATTATCGTCTACGGCAAGGAAAACTGGCTATTCTAAAAGCACTGGTAACAAATTCAAGATCTGCAATTGACCCTCCCAATTCTCCAAATATCTACATTGATCCATGGCTATCCCAGCACCCATCCATACATCACTTACACGCAACCCCTCCCCCCTTCCCACCGGACCGTGTACCTCTCTGTCAGTGTGTTGATATCTCTTTACTGCCTGCCTGCCTGCCTGCCTGCCTGCCTGCTGCCTGCCTGCCTGCCTGCCTGCTAAACTGCCTGTCTTGCACGCATCATTGCCTACCCGGTAGTTGTACTGCCTAACCCCTTCCCACCCATCGCTCACTCCTCCCTCCCTCCCGCAACCCTCCCCTGTCTGTCTGTCTGTCTGTCTGTCTGTCTGTCTGTCTGTCTGTCTGTCTGTCTGTCTGTCTGTCTGTCTGTCTGTCTGTCTGTCTGTCTGTCTGTCTGTCTATCTGTCTCTCTCTCCCTTTCTCTTTCTGTCTCATCTCTCTCCCTTTCTCTTTCTGTCTCTTTCTCTCTCTTCCTCTCTTTTCTCCTCTTTCTCATCTCTCTGTCTCTCTGTCTCTCTCTCTCTCTCTCTCTCTCTCTCTCTCTCCTTCCTTCCTTCCTTCCCTTCCTCCCTCCCTCATTCTTCTCCCCCCCCCCCCCTCTCTCTCTCTCTCTCTCTCTCTCTCTCTCTCTCTCTCTCTCCATCTTCCTCCTTGGTGCATTTTTTGCCTGTGTGCTGTGAAAACTACATCTGTTCCTGCAGTCAGTGTAGATGGCAGGTCGGGTGATGTCGACACAGGAAGTGCGAGTGGCAAGACTGACACCCAGGCTCGCTGACGTCATCTGCAGCTGTCGATGTCTGTAGAGTTGAACTCCCGCGCCTTTCCAACTCATTAAAAAGCTGCTTGATATGGTATTGCCACTTTCCTTTCTTCTCTGGCGACCGCACTTTGTATCTTACATAACCATCTCCACTTCTCCGGTATTACACAGCCAGGGTGCAGAGAATCGCGCCAGAGTTGTAATTCATTTTCCACCTCGACCTCACAGGCTCCAACTGTTTGCTCAGGAGGTTTGGGTGCAGGTGGGGTTGAGGAGGAGATGAGGAACGTGGGGAGGAACAAGTGGGGTGGTATGGGATGAGAGAGAGAGAGAGAGAGAAAGAGAGAGAGAGAGAGAGAGAGAGAGAGAGAGAGAGAGAAAGAGAGAGAGAGAGAGAGAGAGAGAGAGAGAGAGAGAGAGAGAGAGAGAGAGAGAGAGAGAGAGAGACAGAGAGACAGAGAGACAGAGAGACAGAGAGAGACAGAGAGATAGAGACAGAAAGAGACAGAGAGAAAGAGACACAGAGAGACACAGAGAGAGAGACAGAGAGAGAGAGACACAGAGAGAGAGACACAGAGAGAGAGACACAGAGAGAGACACAGAGAGAGACACAGAGAGAGACAGAGAGAGAGCAAGAGAGAGCAAGAGAGAGAGAGAGACAGGGAGAGACAGAGAGAGAGAGAAAGACGGAGAGAGACAGAGAGAGAGAGAGACAGAGAGATAGAGAGAGACAGAAAGAGGGTGGAGAGAAATGTGGAGCTCTGGTCGATTGGTGCTTGACCTGCGTCGCTCGCGGCAAGTGGGTGCAGCAGTCAAAGCTGCGTAGTTCGCGGAGTTGCATCCTGTAACAAGATGCTTCTCTCACATCGCTTCTCCCCACCCAGGAGTAAAACCGGGTACCTGAAAGGGCAGTAATGGCAAACCGTGGTGCGATTAATCCTTGTATGCGGCCATGAGCCAGCATCGAATTGGAATCATCCCCAGGGAGTGGAGTTGGTGGTGGTACTTGATTGAGTTAGCCTTAAATGTCTGTCACTGTGCTTGTTGTCCGGTGTCAGTTTGGATTGATCAAGAGGCCCAGTGATAAGGAAGTAAAGTGCAAAGCGATTTGAAACCCAGACTTTGGTGATGAGTTGCTATATAAAACTGCACCTTTACCTTCACTTAAACCCCTTGCTTGAGTATTCACATTTAACACCCGCACACCCTGGAAAGCCCAACCCGCGGATCGAAAGCGACAGAAGGTCAAACCGGGACCCCAGGGTCAGTGTTACCAGATCGTCACAAACAGTGAACCTTTGCCTTTTGTTGGAGTGATTTTTCTCGTCACGTCCAGGGGCCGTGTGCATAAAACGGCTCAATTTAAGTCGCGCTTGACTCCTAAGTACACTCCGCTAAGCACCTGCTCAGCGCTCAGCTCAAATGGTGTGAATGAAACGAAAGAACCGTTGACTTAGTTGAGGCAGACGCTGGAGGGCAAACCCCGTCTGATTTGTATAATTTACGTCGCGGTCTGTCGAAAACGAGGCGGCCAGTAAAAGGTTATTCCCACGACAGCATTTTTAAAATGTCGTTTGTTTAGCAAGAAATCGAGATGAAGAGAGAACGACAAATTAATTGGAGCGATGGGGAGGAGCTAATATTGGTTGAGATGGCGCTGCAAAATAAGCAAATTTTGTTTGCACTATTGTCCGCCATGGTGACAACTCGATAAAAACAGCTGGCGCTGAACCTCCAGGTTTTGGCACTATATAAAAAAGATCGGGTTCGAACCCTCAACCTCTCGAGAAAAGAGGGGGAAAAACACACACACACACAAAAACAGGTCGGGTTCGAACCAGCAACCTCGAAAAAAGAAGGGTAAATATAGTTTCAGCGCGGATTCGAACCCGTTCACGCATGACCTAACGTTACAATAGTCAAACGCTTTACCATCTGAGCCATTCTGCAACTGACGTTACTACGTGTTTGTAAAGCAATTATAACGTTCTTTTCCGTAAACTCCCTCGCTTTGTATTTTGCACTATAAATTGTAGAAAAATGGATGATAGTTCATGAAATTTGTGTGGTCTTGTACATTTTAGGATACTCAAAGTAATACTGCCAAGTTTAATATTGATTCACTGCCATTAGGCCACGCGAACAGACTACCAAGTTGTAACTTTTCTGACTTGTGTTCCACTCACACATTTTTGACCTGGCGGACATGTACTCGATTAATTGACTCGATTTAATTGAACTGATGTATTTGATATACATTTGTATTAATCCTGAAAAATTCTGAAATCATACTTCATTCATTCGCGCATTAGTCTTGGCAGCGTTCAGCGGACTAAGTAAACATCACTACTTCGACCATAACGTAAGACGTAAGTGCGAGTTGCAGACAAAACTATCACCGTCACATGACACGAACTGGTGTCGCGAAATATTTTATCCCTGTGATATTTTATGGCAGAAGTGCTTCTGTGCATGCGCGAAATTGTGTACAACAATCTGCATGGTGATATTTTATGGCGGAAGTGCTTCTCCGCATGCGCGAAATTGGGTGCGAACATAAAAATTAATGTTAGTCTTTCCAACTTTCACGTCACCGTTTGCTACATTAGCAACACTGTTTTTACACTGGTTTGATCAATTCAGTGGTTTAATCATGGCATGCAGATTGTTGTACACAATTTCGCGCATGCGCAGAAGCACTTCTGCCATAAAATATCACAGGGATAAAATATTTCGCGACACCGGCCAATCAGAAGAGGTGACGCCGAATGTCAAATTACTGCTATCTTACGGTTGTAATAATTGGACGAAGTCTGAATAATCTGAGAAAGAAAATCGAATTGGTTTATTATTTGTATGAATACGAGTTTTTTGATCGACTTTGGTCAACTTCGCGCTGCCTAGCAGTGATGATTTGTATACAAAGCTGTCGTCTGCTAGGCGAAAGCGATCCGCGAATTAAGCCAGCGAAGTTTCGACAATGAATGGACAAAGTCGTATTACGACCGTCAGCGTCGATTAAAACCGCTAAAAACGATTGTACCACACACTCAAAAACCCTCTTTTTGTGTAAAAGGGGCAGAAAAATGTTTTGACTAGAGATCCATTTGGGGTAACATAGGTTAGAAATGATCCAGCGTGTGCAGTGTATAGAAACAGAGTCGCCCTTCTCTAAGTCTAACCCACTTTGTGTTTGTAAAATATCAAGTGTTGCGGAAGAATGTGAAGTAGACGTGCTTGCGAACATGGAAGAATGTGGAGGTGGTTTGTTCATGTAGCAAAGAACGTGTATGATTACTTGTGTTTGTGGGTGTAGATTGTCCGTTAACACTGCAAATGCGTGATAGCGTCATAAGTGCTTGATGACGTAATTATTTTTCGGTTGCGGTGCCTATGAATAATTCTTGCTTTGATGGTTTCTTGATGGTTCACTGTACGTTATTACCAAGCCAGGGAATAAAAACCGCTGGCGCTGAACCTCCAGGTTTTGGCACAACAACAAAAAAAGATCGGGTTCGAACCCGCAACCTCTCGAGAGAACTATTGATGCATTCAACATACATCTTTGACGGTACTACTATTGACCGCAATACCCCGCAATACCCTGCAATACCCATTAATATACCGCAATACCACCAAATATGCAACTCGTACTTGCGTCAAATCGCCGTAGTTTGATGTTTGCTTCGTCCAAAGAACATACGTTACATAGACATAAAGAAGCGTCACTCCGCGATTTTAAGCAAGACGAGATTTAGAGTTGCGTCCCTTGTTTTGGTTGGCTGGCAGGCGAAATCAATGCTTGGAGCGATTATGCTCTAGCTACCTATTTTATGAGCCAGTGAGTCTCTCAAATTGACAATAAACTGATGACTGCTCTAGTGTTTAAACTGCCAAGACTTATCCGACAGGCAAATGAAGACAACGAGTTTAGATCTGATAGGTGGTCATTCAATGATCATAGTATACTATGTTTGGCCAGAAAACAACATTGAAACTGATGCGATGTTTCGATATCCTAATACGCTCAAAATACTTCTACTCAATTTTGAGACACATGGGTCGCCAAAAACCATACAAATTCAACTAAACTTTCGGACCGATACACAGAAGCGACCGCATCACGAAGGGACGTAACTCTCGGAAACAGTCAAACTACGGCGATCGCATTAGATCAGTCTTGGCAGCGTTCAGCGGGCTAAGTAAACATCAAACTACGGCGATTTGACGCAAGTACGAGTTGCATATTTGGTGGTATTGCGGTATATTTGTGGGTATTGCGGGGTATTGCGGTCAATAGTAGTACCCAGATTTGATAAATTAATGCTGTTCAAGGGTTACATTTTCGAAACGAAACGACCCGCATCGTAAAAAATCCTTCTGTCTCCTTCACCAACGTTCTGGAAATTATTCATTCTCGCATGGGTTCCCCGAAACTCTAAATGACGTCAATCTAAAAAGATACCCATAATTTCTGCTGTTACGTCAATTGAAATGTTGAGACAGAAAGCTTCTAAGTGGGACTGAATTTCAGATCGTACATGCAAATGACGTCATGCTATTAATGACGTCAAATTTGGCTTTGCCGTCAAATGTCATTTCAATAATTTTTCGACCGGTAATTTCGAGAATACGACCTTAGAAAACCACTTTCTCTTCAAGCCTCGATTCTGAAAATTTGATACATTCAATCGGACCTAACTTCCAGTTAGTGTGCAAAATCTCAAGGAAATCCGTCCAGTAGTTTTTGAGATATAAGCCGTGGAGACGGGACAGACAGACAGACAGACAGACAGACAGACTAATAAAGTCTGTAGGACCTCCAGTAAACCTGGGGGGATAAAGATCTTCCTGAAGGAAAAAACTCCCGCCGAAGTCCTGCTTCTACTTTCCTGGCGCGATATTCTTTCTCTTCTGCTTCCTTCCTCTCCCGTTTTTCTTTCTATTCTGCTTCCTTCTTCTGCTGCTGCACTTTCTCCTCCTCTTTCTTCTGTCGCCGCAGTTCTTTCTCCTCCTCTTTCTTCTATTGTTGCTGCAGCAGAAGTTTCATCATTACCGACATGTCCTCTGCTGGTTGTTCTTTTGCCTCTTCGCGTGCAGCGGCCGACCTCGTTATGCGTTTCTCGCCTTCCACGTCCATGCTTTACTACTTTTTAGCCGTCTCGGGAACCAGTGTTGCGGGTAGGTGGTCTCTGACTTGCGGTCCGTCCCAATCACCGTCAGCCATTAAAAGTGGCGACTAGTCGCCAGAACACTCCTGGAAACTCTACTCGCAAATGACGTCACGTTATTGATGACGTCACACATTACGCAATTTCGCCATTCCATGAATCGCGTATTTGGGGAGGCGCTCTGGAGTGTACGACCTTAAAAAACCACTTTCTCTTCAAGCCTCGATTCTGAAAATTTGATACATTCAATCGGACCTAACTTCCAGTTAGTGTGCAAAATGTCAAGGAAATCCGTCCAGTAGTTTTTGAGATATAAGCCGTGAAGTCGGGACAGACAGACAGACAGACAGACAGACAGACAGACAGACAGACAGACAGACAGACAGACAGACAGACAGACAGACAGACAGACAGACAGACAGACAGATAAAGTCTGTAGGACCTCCAGTAAACCTGGAGGGATAAAGTCTGTAGGACCTCCA
This sequence comes from Theodoxus fluviatilis, assembly GCA_034096865.1. Taxonomy (NCBI): domain Eukaryota; kingdom Metazoa; phylum Mollusca; class Gastropoda; order Cycloneritida; family Neritidae; genus Theodoxus; species Theodoxus fluviatilis. The sequence continues at coordinate 37,914 of JAWQFJ010012822.1, read as the reverse complement.
GTAAACCTGGAGGGATAAAGTCTGTAGGACCTCCAGTAAACCTGGAGGGATAAAGTCTGTAGGACCTCCAGTAAACCTGGAGGGATAAAGTCTGTAGGACCTCCAGTAAACCTGGAGGGATAAAGTCTGTAGGACCTTCAGTAAACCTGGAGGGATAAAAGACCGAAGTCTGGTAGATATTCTGCGAGGCTGTGAACTTCCGGTGAGTTTACAAGCAAAATCTCAAGCGCACGTGCAGCTCATCGCCATTGTGCACTTCAAAAGGATGACAATGGTTGCGAAACATTCGTTGCCTTCTTAAACTTCCACGCAACACCAGCTTGTGCACGAGCCTTTCTTTCTTTCTAGGTTCATTGGCGTCCGACCCCGGAACTTCTCTTTGACTACGAGCCTGCTGGCCATTGAATGTTACACTTGACTACTGGGTGTTCGATTTATAGGAAATGGCGCATGCGCACAGTCTAGCATCCTGTAAACAAGTCAGTGATCTGCATAGGTTTTGATGTATGGAACCATCAATTGAAAGTGTATTGACGATTTCAAATGTTAATAACATCACAAGCATACGTTTATGTATAATTGTTAGTCAATTTACAACAGTTATCTGTCCTAAATACTGTGCAATCCCATGTCAAACCTTCGAGTCGAGAGCCGCTTCGTCGCCATTATAATTTGATGTGATCAGTGCAGAGTTCGCTCCCTTGATTTAAGCCGCCTTAAGAAAAGTTGAGGCAGGGTGGGACGTGGATTTACTTTGAGCACGAATTTGTTGACTAAGTGAAGTTTAGACCTCTCATGCACATAAGTTTTTTTCCAGAAAAGTAGCAGCAGCACCATCGCCTCCACCATCACCTGAGTCAATGTCTGCAGACCTGATTATCATCACTATCAGCACTATCATCACTACCATCACTACCATCACTATCATCACTATCATCACTACCGACCACATCATCACCGCCATCACTTTCCTTCATACCATCCTCTCAGCAGCACCAGCACCATTCCACAGTTATCACCATCACCAACTCGCGACGCAATGCAAGTCCTGGAAAGTAAACCTCATTTGCGACAAGCAGCGAACCTCATCGGCAGGGCGAATGATGCCCCTCCGCTGAATGTTCTATGCAATCAACTAGCATCTGATGTTCTTATTATCAATAAGCCGATCACCCTATACAGCCATGTGAGATGTGACAAACTGGAATATCATGTCATGGCCAAATATTGGGGATGATGCACTATTAGATTCTCAATACAAAGTTTCCTTCTTGAAGTTTCAGAGCTCAACAGATGAGGACAGCTACAATAATTGCTTTGGTTAACTTTTTTTTAAATATATAGGTAGAACATGACGTATAGTTTCACGTGAAGTGATCCTGTGTTTATTTTCACGCCAGAACAGAACATTCCATGTCTTCATTCAGCTGATCACAGCAATGCCTATTAATGTCAAAGTCGTCTGCTCGAACACGGTCTGGATACACTTTAGAAGGGGACCTGAGGCCTCCATATATAACTTCCTTGGTTTGTTCGTTAGTTCAAGCAGTAGATGATCACGCAATCCCGTCAAATGAAATGCAACGTCGAGGATTTGTGACCCACTCGAGCGTGAAATTTCCCCCCACCCCACCCACCCCACCCCCCACCCAAACCCCCAACCCCCCACCCCAACCCCCACCCCATCCCCAAGCCTTCATTTCACGGACTAAAACATCCAGGATAGAACAACAAGACGCTGCGAAATAGAGCGGAAGTTGCCATAATGTGGACCTGGCGGATAACTGGAGCCATCAGCTGCCAGCGTGACGTGTAGAGTCCCAGACTTGCTCGAAGACCACGAGAAGAGGAACACCTGCCTGGATGCACCCACACTGAATGGGTGTGGAGGGGGAGGGGGGGGGGGGGGGGGAGGGGGAGAGGGGGGAAGGGGGGGGGAGAGAGACGCAGTCTGTTTACGGGCCACACACAGTTGCGCTCAATGCCAGGAAGGTCAGTTCACCAATGCCATCCAGTCAATAGAACCGCTAGGTACACAACCACTCGTCCCCAACAATGTTCTCAGGCGTCTCACTGCTCACGCCACTGCAGGGGTTAGAAAGTACAGACAACAACTGGGCCTGCTGAGAGAAGAGAGTATGTTGTGACTGACGCTGTGTACCATAAAAAACGTGGAAAGCATAAGTACAGGGAGAGACGGTGAAGGATGGGTCATGACAGCAATGTTTACAATGAGCGCTGCCATCATGGCTTTTCGCAGTCCTTACACTGAAGCCTAATGACCACACTTGGCGTAAACAGCACAGACAGCTCATTGCGATTCCATCCTGCTCAAGCCTACTGATTGTGTCTGATTCTATCGATAACCAAAGCAATAAAGTATTTTTCAGGCGGTCATCTTGTACATCTCCGTCACCACGAATGCCAACGACTGTTTTTCTGCATCTGTATGCTCTCTCTCTCTCTCTCTCTCTCTCTCTCTCTCTCTCTCTCTCTCTCTCTCTCTCTCTCTCTCTCTCTCTCCCCCCCCCCCCCCTTTCTCACGCACAGGCACATACACGTGATCGTTACTGTACAAGGAAAACATTCCGTTTGGTAAATACACATCACAATTAGTGACAGGCAATATTCACACACACAGCACATTTGCTCTTTCTGCACTTTCTGCTCATCCCCTCCTCCTCCCCAATTAGGACAACTCGTTCAAGGTTTCGCCTGAGGGACAGCAAGGCCATCCTCCGCTGCCCTCTTCATCTTTCAGGTCTACGAGCGCCGCCGCAGGAGCACGCGACCTGCATTAGGATCCCTGATGACTTGCACGACCATCGGGCCAAGACACCCAGACTGCCCATATAAAAAAATTCTATAGAAATCTGCTCTTTTTCCCCCTTCCTCCTCGCCTTCCCCCATCCCCACCCCCTCCATCCCCTTTCCCTCCCCCTTCTCCCCTCTCCCTCCCCCTCCCCGTGCCTCCCTTCTCCCTCCCTGCTCTCCCTCCCCCCTCCTTCCTCTCCTCCGTTTCCCTTCCCCTCCTCCCCCCCCACCTCCCCCTCTCTTTTTTTCCCCTCCCCCCCTCTCCCACCCCCCCCCTCTCCCTCCCATTCCCTCTCTCTCCGCTCTCTCTCTCTCTCTCTCTCTCTCTCTCTCCCCCCCCCCCCCCTTTCTCACGCCAAAACAAACCAAAAGGCCCCCCCCCACACGCATACACGTGCTCGTTTACTAGTACAAGAAAACATTCCGTTTGGTAATACGACATCACAATTATGACAGGCAATATTCACACACACAGCACATTTGCTCTTTCTGCACTTTCTGCTCATGCCCCTCCTCCTCCCCAATTAGGACAACTCGTTCAAGTTCGCCTGAAGGGACACAAGGCCATCCTCCGCTGCCCTCTTCATCTTTCAGGTCTACGAGCGCCGCCGCAGGAGCACGCGACCTGCATTAGGATCCCTGATGACTTGCACGACCATCGGGCCAAGACACCCAGACTGCCCATATAAAAAAATTCTATAGACAGTGCATTAATCATCTATTTGCTCTTTTTCCCCTCAGCCACTGGATTCTTACCTTCGTAAATGACCTTCTGCAAGGAATGTTTCCAAGGGAGTACCTTGCTACTCATTCCATTTCGGGCACCCAAAGACCTGGTGCGACTGGATCATCACCAAAGCCAGGGCTCCCCAGCCAGACTCACCAGCAAATCATCAGTAAAACATTTTTATTACATGCTTTTGCATTGTTTAGACACAAGTCACTTGCATGATTTAAATGCATGTATGTTCTGAGTAGTTGCACATAATTATTTTTAATAATTCATATTAACATTCTGCAAGAAGTTAAGGTAGGCTGAACATTGTACATGTTTTATGTACAGCATGTACATAGAAAATAGTATATCAAATGCCTGATTTAGTCATGAATGTTGACAAGATTTGATGGATATGAATAAATGCAAAATTGCAACATTATTACTGATGATGTGTTGGGTTTTTCTGATATATCACTGAACACTTAATAGGATATCGATATCCTGTTAAGTGTTCATTGATATCAGAAAAAACCAACACAAAGCATAAGATCCATGAGATGTGTAGCTCTTAACCTTTTTACTGGAAACTTTCTTGATTGCAACTAATTGATTTTTTTGTGTTTGCCTTGCAACTAATTAATGTTTTGTGTCTGCCATGCAACTAATTGATTTTTTGTGTTTGCCATCTTTGTGCATGCATTCTGATTCTGCATGATGGATCAGAAACATTTGGCAAGTGTGGTTGATTTGTTATGATTTTGGTTTTTCCCCCTTCTTTTCTGTAAAACCTCATCCGGGACACCATAAAACTAAATTTTCTGTGATTCTGCTCGAATATTTAAAAATAATTCCTACTTGCAGAAGAGGGTCAACTGCATGTACAACACATGGCCAAAAGCAAAAAAAAACATGCAAACAATTATGTCTTGTGTATAAATTACAGAGTGGAAGTTATATGGTTTTATTCTTTTCAGACATGCATCTTATTGAAATTAATTTACTTGGTGTATGCTATCCATCTTAATCAAAATTTGACTTATGTATTCTTTTGTGCTTCAGTCGCCGTGCAGAAGGAATTTTCTCAAAGCACAGACGTGGACGTTCGGAGCTTTGTGCGGCAAAAGTTGAGCAGTGCCACTAAAGGAAGAAGATAACCCTGTGAGTGTCAGAAACCGACCTGATCGATCCTACGTAATCCCATTCTGTGATTGCTAGAACCGACCTGGAATAGAACTAAATCTGAGTGAGGGGAATCAGATCAGTTATGAGAATACTGACACAGATACTGAACTGCGGTAGATTTTCAATTCGCGGTCAGTCCCACTTCTTTTTTTATTAAGTTTTTCCTTTAGCTTGTTCACTCATGAAAAATGCTGCATAAACAGAATGTAATTATCCCACAAATATGATTCAGCACTGGAAACGTTTTAATTGTAGAGATTTGCTTTCTTGTGCTATAGATTAGATGTGCAACAAGGTGTTTCTGATAACACTTTTTTCAAATGCATGCTGATTTTTTACTGTATTTTCTTTGTATTCCTTGGATCTCCACCTTCATGGAAAAGTGTATGATAATTTCTATTCATCATATTTCACAATTCTATAGAGTTTGGATTTTTAAAAATGGAGTTGTGTAGTCTGTTGGAGTGGAGTACCATGCACCAGTATGAGTTCTGTGCGGCATTTGCACCTATGTATTTACAATCTTTGCAAAATCTATTGTGGCCAAATTATGTTGATTTTCTTGTTATTTTTGTGGTGGGAAATGAATTCTCTGATTCTGTTGTGAGTTTTACTTCTTTTATTGCTTGGCAAAGTACCCTGAGAGGAGTGAATAGTAAGAAATTATTTTCATTCATTTCCTGAGTGTTGTACTTTTCCATCAGTTTCTCATTGCTGTTTCTGTTATCATTAAAATTATTGCAAGAAACATGTAGCTCATTCTTAGAGCTTTCTTGACTTATATGGTTTATAAAGGCTGCCTTTATTCCTTCTCCTGTTAAAATATCATTTTTAATGTGACCCGTTAATGCAAAAAAAAAACTGACATTCCGGAAAAGTGGTCTGAAACTTTAATTCTAAGAATAAAGCCTGCTGAAAAGAATCTGAAATTTTATTGTCATTTTTGCATGGCATGTAGCAATCTGTAGAATTTAGTTTAGTAATGCATGGTATTTGTAAGGTATATATGTACTTGAGTATTTTACTTGTATTTCACTGAAGTATTTACTATAAAGAATGTATAAACTTTTCTACAATATTCTATAGAATTTTCATAGTATTTCTATAAAGATTCTATAGAATGTTATATAGAATTCTCTATAGAATTTTCCTATAGAAATTTCTATAGACTTTTGGTAAAGAATTTTCTATAGAAAATTCTATAGAAAATTCTATAGAAATTTATATAGAAAATTCTATAGAAATTTCTATAGAAATTTCTATAGAAAATTTTTATATGGGTGCCTGACCACCAAAACAGCCACCAGAGCTGCTGCTCGGAACCACGGCCTCCAAGAGGATCAGCCAGCGAGCTGGGCCCGCGTCGCGAGTGCCGTGTGTGGCAGAGTGTCTGAAGCGCTGCAGCAGGGGGTGCTCTCGTCCTCACGGTGACCAGGCAGGCGGGAATTAACCAGCGCTCGCTAGACTTGACAGCTCAGTAACAAGACTGCTCACACACTAAATCAAAGCGCCAGCAACAAACGCTGTGCGGTAATGACAAACGACAGACACAGCACACAATCTTTACTCGACTAGGCTGTCACAGCGCGAGTTTGTCTAAAAAGGAAAAGTTCCGGTCTAATGGCTGTTAGGGGTCAAGAAAAACAACCTGACACAAAAAAAACACGAGGATTCGTGTGGATGGACGGACGGACGGACGGACGGACGGGCGGACGGACGGACGGACGGACGGATGGATGGATGGATGGATGGATGGATGGATGGATGGATGGACTGACGGATGGATGGATTTTTACGGCCTATCAGCCTGTGTAGGCTATGTAAGTCCATTAAGAACGAAAATCACTAGAACAGTTTAGAGTAAACGCAAGTCAAGTCCCGATGTCCCTATGTACCTGTATTCGCCTCTTACGAATCGCGTAGGGAGACGCGGTGGGTCTATTCTGACCCCCAACCCACAGGAGGTAGACTCGTGAGGCCCCACAAAGGTGTTCCGGTTACGTTGACCGGACAGTCCTTTGTTTCTGCCGATCCTTAGCTTCCTACGATCGTGCCAAAAAAAAGGACAAAAGAAGAAATCAAACGAAAACAACAAGGTGCATGCTGTTCCATCTTTCCTGTTCTACGTGCACTCGGGAACTTTACTATTTACATTTTAAAGCATTTTCAGCGAAAGAGACATTCTGATTTCTGTTCAAATGAATTTGCCTGTACATGATATTTCTTCAACACGCACGCACGCACACACACACACACACACACACACACACACACACACGCACGATCGCACACACACACACACAGTGGGCAAACAATATGTCTTCCTCTGTTTGAAAACAAGAAGACATATATCAACAAGTTTAGACCTACCGACACCCCCTACCCTCATCCCCCATTTTCCCCCATGTTACCTTAACCACAACTTCTGTTTCCCAATTTAATGATGGTAATGATGGAGAAGGACAGTCAAGTCATCCTGACCAGGGACTGAACCACGGCACCCAGTCGCCTCACACAAGTCACTGCCAACAGGTGGAGCCACTACGCCTAATCCCGGTCTTAACAAAGATGCGTTCATCAGCCTAGTCAGTCGTTCGTCTGCGGGGTCATGTGACTGCAATACTCGTGCAGGGGAGGTCATGTGACTGCAGTACTCGTGCAGGGGAGGTCATGTGACTGCAGTACTCGTGCAGGGGAGGTCATGTGACTGCAGTACACGTGCAGGGGAGATCATGTGACTGCAGTACTCGTGCAGGGGAGATCATGTGACTGCAGTACTCGTGCAGGGGAGGTCATGTGACTGCAGTACACGTGCAGGGGAGGTCATGTGACTGCTCTGCGGGAGCGCAAAGGTCTCATTCTAATAAAGAAGCACAGTGAAGAAGTCGTGTTAACGCTCCATGTTTAAGGGGACGCTGATATGTAGAAATCTCTTTAATGCGTTCCTTTCTTAGACTAATCTAGTGGTCGATCTGGATCTTTCATAAGCTTGAATATATCGACTCTCGTGTTGAGGTTTGGAATCTATACTTTTATCCCTTAACATTCAACATGCCCTTAACTCCAAGCATAATTTATTTTTATTTATTTATTTATTTATTTTTTTTGGGGGGGGGGGATGGGGGGAGAGATAAAATTGTTTGACAGTAACACCTTCATTTATGTTTTCTCTTGTGCATACAATCCATTCGTTGCCTGCTTCTGAATAAACGTTATAAGAGTACAACTAGTTCATCGACGTTTGGCCTGGTCGTATCGCTTCCAGGCGTGAAGAGCATGGAATTTACATAAGCCTTCGCCCTTCTCTCTGTGGGCCACTCGAAAGGACAGCTTGCACTTGCAAGCGTGGCGAAGAAAAACTGCCGTCTGATCACTGGAGTGTTGAATCACGTGCAAGCATCATCTCTCTCTCCACTTGTCGGGCTGTGTGCATACTGCCAGCCGCTACAAGTGCGCGCAGCATGCTCAGCGCGTGCGACAGGGGTGCACACGAACGGAACACACACTGTGACTGAGACGATCATGAAGAGACACTTACACTTCGATCCATTCTATTCTCGCAGAACTCTACAGAGACAGCAGTTCGCGATGACGATGGCTAGGGTGGATTTTTACCCGCATGCGGGAAAGGTTGTGATGTTATTTAGCTGGGAGTGCGCTGAACTAATTGTGCATTGAGATCTCCTATAAACTCTTGACAGTTTATCTCGAGGCCGGGGGGCAAAAATCAATAGGCGAAAAGTAGACGGTGCCTGGGGAGATCACTCTACAACTCCACTGTGCAGGCCAAGTTTCTCATGGCTGCTCTGTGACAGATCGATGTTCTGTACATCTCCTCTTTACGACTAGCGAGGAGTCTCGAAATACTCGCACAACAGCTGCAACGGTCGCCTGTTCTCAGGCTGGACGAGACATTTCAAAGCACTCAGACTCCCTGCTGGAAAAGAAGTTCCGATACAATGCGTCTACATCTATATCCTCGCTTCACTAATGCGTCCGCTAAGACAGCCTGACTACCCTTTCTCGAAATAGATATACCCCATCGCCTCAAGAGCGTCAAAGCTAGATCAAACTCCCCTATCCCTTTAAGTATTATTTTGTGACCGAGCATGACGGACATGGCCAACTTAGGAAAATCTGTTCTCGAGAAAACGCCGAGTAAAGATGTCAGCGCACTAGTTCACATGTACAAATGTCCTGATCTTTGCATCTCTGTAAAAAAAGATTGAGATTTCCTCTATCAACTTGCAGTTTTTTCCTGGAATATGCATGAATACATAAATAACATTGTGTTTGTAATATTCCATGTGGTCATTTTCCTACTTTAGCATTGTTTTCTCACACACGGTCACATTCATTCGTTCTCCCCCAACCCTCCACCCCCAACCCTCCACCCCTTACACCAATTCGACCCCCACACCCAAATCCATTCCCACAGACAGCCAATCAGCTGCAGTACTATTGGGTTTGCACACTGTGACACTCTCTCTCTCTCTCTTTCTCTCTCTCTCTCTCTCTCTCTCTCTCTCTCTCTCTCTCTCTCTCTCCACTCTCTCCACTCACCCACTCACTCTCTCCACTCACTCACTCACTCACTCACTCACTCACTCACTCACTCACTCACTCACTCACTCACTCACTCACTCACTCACTCCCCCTCCCTCTCTCCTCCCTCCCTCCCTCTCTCTCTCTCTCTCTCTCTCTCTCTCTCTCTCTTTCTCTCTCTCTCTCTCTCTCTCACACTCTTTCTGCGTTCTCACCCCCACCCCACCCCAATGTTTCCCTTTTAAGGCCGTAGGATAGACAAGGGCACGCGTTTGCAGGACGTCATGAACACACACAAACACACACAAACACACACCTACACACATGCACTCATGCACGCACGCACACACACGCACGCACGCACGTACACACACACACACACACACACACACTTTAGTAAGTCAGCATCAGTGTCTCTTTATTCGTTGTTGTCTTCCTTGGGTTCCACAATACACAGAAATGCGTCGAGGCAAGTGAATGCTCACTGCTGGAACATGGGCGTATTGAGCAAGCAGCAGTCAGACCATGCGAAGATATAGGTTCCTTTCATAGCAAAAAAAATTGGATATAGAATCACTGTATATACAAGTGCCTGTCGTTTTTACACTGCTGATGATGTCTTTACATTACTTCCCTGGCGCTTTGAAAATATGAACTTCTGAATGGACACCGTATGGCGTCTCTCGTGACATTGAGGGGGGGAAATCGGTATTTAGTAGAAATGTTGCAGGAATACAAACCCGATGTCTCATCCCATGGTGACGAGTTCTGCGACTCCGTGATTGCATTCAAGATGCCTCAACAGAGAGGTGATAAAGTAAGTTTCTAGAAGACATTTGATACATACATTCCAGATTTCAAGTGTAAAGTCTCTTGCTTTAGCGTATGACACAGAAATAACAATACCTTTGTTCAGTTTATTTGCACAAAGTTGAAAGTTTGAGATAATCTTACTGTAATTACTGACAGGTCCGTATATCCAGTGAGGCAACACGTCTGATAATCATCTTTACACCACTCTGACACTCGTGCTTTGCAAAGCAAAACAGATGACTGCATCGGACCTAGCAAAAAGCGCTTGAGAAGCACACAAAAAACGTTCGGGGGAAAAAGCTATTAAACAACACAAAGTGACGCTGAAGGTATTTCAAGCAGAACCAAAGCGAGTGGATTTCCCTTAGCCAGTTGTGCAAAGAGTTACAAGCGAATCTCTCAACAGCACATCGTGTCTCGCAGTTTCCATCCTCCGTGGCGGCGCTCTCGGCGGGGTCTGGCAGTCCATCCTTGTCCATCATGCTCAAGCTGACAAGACAAAACAAGCCCAGACTTACAGCCGCTTCACACAACTTAACACAGGTGGAGTTTAACGCTCACTTCGTCAAGGTAGAAGCAGTGACGAGCAAGACAGAGCCCCACCCACGCAGGCTCTCTCTCTCTCTCTCTCTCTCTCTCTCTCTCTCTCTCTCTCTCTCTCTCTCTCTCTCTCTCTCTCTCTCTCTCTCTCTCTCTCCCGTCTCCTGACTCTCCCCCCCCCCCCCCCACCTCTCTCTTTATCCTCTCTCCCTTTCCTTCTCTCCCCCCCCCCCTCCCCCCTCTCTCTCTGGAAGCCAGGCTGATTTTTCTTCGCACCTAATCATCGGTGCTGTCTAGGGTCTCTTCACGCCTGATGCAGAACACACGTACATCTTGACGAAGGCACTCGGGCTTCTTAGAGGTAGTTCCAACTCACGTTGCCATTCCACTCCACGCCGCGGCAAAAGACCTGAACCATCTCGTGCAAAAGCAGTCTGCACGAGCCCTTCATGAAACAGAGCACTGGAGGCACGCAAAACATGGCCACCCATACCGAGGCCTGCAGTGCAGCGTGCACACGCCGTCCCTAGTCAAGTCGCGTTCTAATAGGGAGCCGCTTACGCCTCCTTTTCCAAAGGTACGACATCGCGAAAGTGATTTTGGGGATTGGCCAAGTGTCTAAAATTGGAGGCAGACATCGGTGATCGTGGACTTCGAAGTCCCATGTAAATGTCGACGATGTGGCCGATGCTGTGTCCTGATTGGCTGATCAGGGAGACAGCTCTTTCGTGAATGGAGGCTTGTTGTCGACGTAAAAAACCGTTGCCCGCTCGTTTTCTGAATTACGCACACGCACGCACGCACACGCACGCACGCACGCACGCACGCACACACGCACGCACGCACACACACACACACACACACACACACACACACACACACACACTCAAATAAGCCGTAACCAAAGAACGGTTTTACTTTCTCAAATCCATACGTAGAATACATGCCCTGTTCATTTAAACTGCTACATTATTCAAATTGATTTGTATATATCGAAGCATCTTGGCCTAGCCAACAAACATACAATAGGTAGTGGCAGGCACATGAAAAGGAGATAGCTGTAAAGGGTGTACACATGAAGAGGAGATAGCTGTGAAGGGTGTACACATGAAAAGGAGCTAGCTGTAAAGGGTATACACATGGAGATAGAATAACTGTAAAAGGTGTACACATGAAAAAGAGATTGCTGTAAAGGGTATACACATGAAGAGGAGATAACTGTGAACGGTGTACACATGAAAAGGAAATAGATGTAAAGGGTGTACATATGAAGAGGAGATTGCTGTAAAGGGTGTACACATGAAAAGGAGATAGTTGTAAATGGTGTACACATGAAAAGGAGATAGCTGTAAAGGGTGTACACATGAAAAGGAGATAGCTGTAAAGGGTATACACATGAAGATAGAATAACTGTGAAAGGTGTACACATGAAAAAGAGATTGCTGTAAAGGGTATACACATGAAGAGGAGATAACTGTGAACGGTGTACACATGAAAAAGAGATTGCTGTGAACGGTGTACACATGAAGAAGAGATAGCTGTGAAGGGTGTACACATGAAGAAGAGATTGCTGTCAAGGGTGTACACATGAAGAAGAGATAGCTGTGAAAGGTGTACACATGAAGAGGAGATATCTGTATAAGGTGTAAACATGAAGAAGAGATTACTGTGAAGGATGTACACATGAAGAGGAAGTTGCTGTAAAAGGTGTACACATGAAGAGGAGATAGCTGTGAAGGGTGTACACATGAAGAAGAGATAGCTGTAGAAGGTTTACACATGAAGAGAAGATTGCTGTCAAGGATGTACACATGAAGAGAAGATTGCTGTGAAGGGTGTACACACGAAGAGAAGATTGCTGTGAAGGGTGTACACATGAAGAGGAGATAGCTGTAGAGGAAGTACACATGAAGAGAAGATTGCTGTCAAGGGTGTACACATGAAGAGAAGATAGCTGTCAAGGGTGTACACATGAAGAGAAGATAGCTGTGAAGGGTGTACACATGAAAAGGAGATTGCTGTGAAGGGTGTACACATGAAGAAGAGATAGCTGTAAAGGGTATACACATGAAGAAAAGATAGCTGTGAAGGGTGTACACATGAAGAGGAGATAGCTGTGAAGGGTGTACACATGAAGAAGAGATAGCTGTGAAGGGTTTACACATGAAGAGGAGATAGCTGTGAAGGGTGTACACATGAAGAAGAGATAGCTGTAAAGGGTGTACACATGAAAAGGAGATTGCTGTGAAGGGTGTACACATGAAGAGGAGATTGCTGTAAAGGGTGTACACATGAAAAGGAGATTGCTGTAAAGGGTGTACGTATGAAGAGGAGATAGCTACAAAGGTGTACACATGAAGAGGAAATTGCTGTGAAAGGTGTATACACGAAAAGGAAATAGCTTTAAAGGGTGTACACAAAGGTTTACACATGAAGAGGAGATAGCTACAAAGGTTTACACATGAAGAGGAGATAGCTGCTAAGGGTTGCAGAGGAAATCGACTCTGCCTGATAACCTCGGTGCCCGATGCTGACAAATTAAGCTAATAGGCGCAAGGTTCCATGCTTCACGAATCCTACAGTTTCATTCCCGGAAAATTTACAAATGACGCGATGTTTATCCCCACCAAGGAATGAAACAGAATCGATTTGAAGGCGGAGAATGCCTACGGCTGTTGGAATATTCCCAGACGATTGGGGATAAGCTGGTACTTTTTGTGCTCGTCCTATCAGTCCCCACGTTTGCCGTAAGGTGCCACTGTGGTATTTATCAATAGGAGTGGTCGAGTGATTAGAGGGCATACCGCAAAACGGCTCGTGTAGGTATGGGTGAAAGTTGCGGTGGGAAAATCAATGCCTTTAGGCTTTACCTTGGGATAGGATGGGCTGGGGTGGCATTGGGTGGAGCGGGGTGGATTAGAATGACACAGCAAAATGAACTGAGATTTACGACCCCAAAAAGGTATGTGTAGAGTACTTGAGGCCAATGGGGAAAGAACTGCAGTTTTGTTTAGAGTTTGAGCGAGAAAAGTCGCGATTTCCCAGTCATTTGCCTTTACGAATCCTGTCTATTCTTACCCTCAACCCACTGGGGGTTGCCGCAGCAAAAGTCCGCGACGACAAGCTTTTTCTAAGACAGTCACGAACAGTCGTGGAGTCAACTCAAAAATAAAGAATACCCTTAAGCAGTGAGTTAAAGGCGACACATGCCGCCTTATCCGTGTACGTCAATGATTTGAAACGAAAGTGAGTCAATAGTACTCATGCTCTGTGGTCTGATTTAAGGCTTATTTTAATATCTTGTCTTCAATTTCTCTCCCAATCTAGGACAAAGTACCGTAAAAAGGGGTATTAAAAAGGCAAAACTGACAAAATGCATTTCTTTATGGCAAGTGTAACATAACGCATTTCAAAATATCTTAGATGCAGATCTGCGTCACATAGCAGCTTACATCCGAAAATGGATCCACGGAATGTCTTTATTTGTAGTTCCTGAGACCTATTCCAATGCGGGGATTGTAAAACTTCATAGTGCCTTCTTCTTTTAGTCTCAAGCAGGGATCTAGCACCGTTATGAACATCAAGCATCAGTTCTCGCAGTAGGTTCCCCCATGGGCGAGAGAAAAGACTAGACCCACCGCCTCTCCCAACGGAATTCCTAAGAGGTAAACACCACGAGAATCAGAGACTTCCATTTGATCACACTCCGAGCTCCACCAGAAATTTGAAGAGTTAATGGCCTCACATGGCTTGTAGTGGCTGAGAGCCCGTAAAGCCTTGTGAAATGACTGCTTTCACCGCTCTAATCCTTCATTCCAATGGCTGGCTGCATCCGCTTGGCATAAACAGTGGAGAATTATGTAGCAGTAATATTCCCATAGAAATGTTGTGTAGGCGTAGGATAGAAGATCGAGACCTATTATATTTCTGGGTGATTTTCAAACACGGACACACTCACATACACGCACGCACGCACACGCACACCACACGCACATACACACACTCTCTCTTTCACACACACACACATACACACACACATACACACAAGCATGCACACACGCACACTTACATATTTAAAAACACAATCACACACACACGCACGCACGCACGCACACACACACACAAATACACACACGCACGAACGCACGCACATACACATACATGCACGGACGTACGCACACACACACGCACACATGACACGCACCCGCGCGCGTGCACGTGCGCAAACAAACAAACATACACACACGTACGCACACACACACACAATATGTACGCACGCACACATACGCATGCACACACACACGCGCACATGCGCGCCCGCGTGCTCGCGCACACACACTCACATACACGCACGCACACACACACACACACACACACACACACACAATGTCCTTCATCCATCGAGTTTTGACAAAGTGGTCGGTAATGGACAAGAACAAAAACTCCTGACGCACTCCATTTGCTGAGAGTCCAAAGGCGTAGAAGACAGGATGCATTTTCACCTGTTGCCTGCTAACCCATCCCGCATCGCATACATCAGCACAGATTCGCACTAACACTTAAACAAACTGACAGTCCGGTAAAACACGCTTCCTTTTCATATGTCAACACGCGCAGATAGGGAGTAGATTTATATTTTCTATTAATGCTCGAAAGTAATCAATACGCCCCTGAGTTTATCTCAGTTAATAATGTGGGGGAGGGATAAATCAGGTCGACACCACCGTTACGCTGCAACATTTACACTTGGTGTGTTTGGTTCGTTTACCTGGTGGATGAATTCCCAGTTTCCTGGTGCTGTGGGCACGTCAATGGCCTAAGCCTCCTCCATTTCATACGACAAGACTGGAAAAACATACGGCGGACGTCATGGAGTTCACTACGAGAGGGGGTATTGTTTCCGTGCTCTACAGCTTCTATCAACGAAACTCACCCCCCACCCCCGTTCAACTTCAGCCTCCCACTCTCCTTCCACCACGCAATTTGACTCGCATAACCGCCACCACGTGCTATCATGAAAGTGAAATGCGTTCACTTCTCTATACCCCCTCACCTTACACCTCACAACTCTATTTCCTCCGGCCTACGCCATTTCCTGAGCTGAGTGTAGTCTGTTCTGAGGAAGACTTTTATACTCGAAACGTTGACGACTTGTTTTGTCGTGTATATTATTATATAAAAACCTGGAACAGTAACCTTGGTTGTTTTCTGAATCCACATTCCAGGCAGCAGTCATTCTTTTCCTGTCAGCATTTCACGCTGCAGATCCATCCCTCAGAAAACGC
The DNA here is from genome assembly GCA_034096865.1 of Theodoxus fluviatilis. NCBI lineage: Eukaryota > Metazoa > Mollusca > Gastropoda > Cycloneritida > Neritidae > Theodoxus > Theodoxus fluviatilis. The sequence continues at coordinate 22,017 of JAWQFJ010012822.1, read as the reverse complement.
GACTGTCTGTTCCATGACTCTGTGGACAGGACACACCGACACACAAAAAGATATTAAAACAAGAAGGGCAAAGCCCATACGACTCACATGCTTGACCTTGACCTTTATATGACCTTGACCTTCAGGTGACCTTCAAGGTCAAGGTCAAACAACTAAACCTACCAATGACATCATACACAAAGAAATGCTTTACACATTTTTCCTACCAAAATACATGTGACCTTGACCCAAGGTCAAGGTCATCCAAGGTCATGCAACACAAAGCTGTTAATTCAAGACATAGGAAGCACAATGGTGCTTATTGGCACTTTCTACCATAAGGGTCAAAGTGACCTTGACCTTGATGATATGTGACCAAATGTGTCTCATGATGAAAGTATAACATGTGCCCCACATAATTATTAAGTTTGAAACAGTTATCTTCCATAGTTCAGGGTCAAGGTCACTTCAAAATATGTATACAATCCAACTTTGAAGAGCTCCTGTGACCTTGACCTTGAAACAAGGTCAACCAAACTGGTATAAAAAGATAGGGCTTGCTTTGACCTATATACCACTTGTAGCTAAGGTCGCCATTCTCAATAACGTGGGAGAAAATTGGGGAAATGTGAAAAATGACTGTTTTTGAGACCACATTAATGGCTCCTTCTGACCTTGACCTTGAAGCAAGGTCAAGTCACTATGTATGTTTTTTGAGGCCTTGTCATCATACACCATCATGTCACATTTGGTGTTGATAGACTTAATAGTCTCCGAGAAAAATCCAACGTTTAAGTTTTTTACGGACGGACGGACGGACGCCCGGACGCCCGGACGGACGGACGACACGGCTCAGTACATAGACTCACTTTTGCTTCGCATGTGAGTCAAAAAGGTAAAGGTGTGATTTTATATAGCGACTTTCCACCATTGATCGGTGCTCAAACCGCTTTACACTTTCCCCTTTGCTCACTGGGCATCTTGATCAATCCTCACTGGTACCTCACAACAAACATAGTGACAGACATTTAAGACGCACACAGTCAGGTACAAGCACCAACACCGCTCCCTGGGGAGTATTCCAACCCGATGCTGGCGCTTGGCCGCATACAAGTATTAATCGCACTACATTTTGCCAACATTGCCCTCACAGGTACCCGGTTTTACTCCTGGGTGGGGAGAAGCAATGCGAGTTAAGCATCTTGCTCAAGGATGCAACTCTGGCAACCGCGCAGCTTCGAACGCGGTACCCACTGGCCGCGAGCGACTGCAGGTCAAGCGCGCTGACCACTCGGCCACAGGTCCCTGGGAATGGCGGAAACCCACCTACCACGTTCAAGGAGAGTCGAGATAAGTGCTGGAAAGCCAACAGCGAGAAACCCGTGTGTAACTGCACGCAACACTGATTTCCTCTGATACGTCGACTCCCTTCAAGATGATCGAACACCATTCCACTTTCTAAAATGGCGGCAGTCTCGAGTTTCTCGAAATAATTGTGTGAGGGATGCGCAAAATTTAGCAGGGGGCAAAGAGGGGTTGGGAGAAGCGGTCAATCTGAAGAAGAGAAAATTGATAAGAATTTGCAGTACAGATGTATCGTAAATGTGAAATCGTCTTCATCTCAGATCCTACATTTTATCGATCTTTTGATATCGTTTAATAATCATATAATACCCAACCAATGGCAATCCGCCCTCCAAACTGCTACTGGCCTGTAGGAAGGACAGCAGGATGTGAGTCAAGCTAAGTTGCTGGCAAGAACAGAGAAAAGATGGCAGATGCGAAAGTCTGAGTTATTTTCACCCAACATCCCGGCGAGGACGGCAGCACTGCAAAGGACACGTTTCCGCTCCCCCGCATAGGAGATCTCCAGGACCAATTTGTTCAAGTCCTTTCATCGTGAGAGTACAAGATGAATGAACCCCACCCAAGACCAGCCCACCCCAGTCCATCCCAGTCCACCCCAGCCCACCCTATTCCAACCCATCCCACCCCACCTCCCCCCCAAAAAGGAAAAATCTGGGGATAGGCGTCCGGCGTTTCACGTCATGATAACCCGACTTGAACAGCAACCATCTTGAGGTTTTCTTGCGCTGCAGAATTTGATAAAGTGATGTAGGTCAAGTTCGAGAACCATTCGAAAGAACACCTGCAAAAAAAATTAAGCTACTGTTCAAAAAGCAAAATAAACGGAAAATTCGAGAAATCAAACTTGTTATAGTGTGTGTATCAACATACGCTCTACATGTATACTTTCTGGCACACCCACAAACATGCCGACAACTGGAAACACAACTGATAAATATCAGTATGATGCTAAAGTCACATAGTACTTGCGTCCCTAACAAAATCGACGGTAAGAAATCTTACATGAAGATCAACTTTACATCGATCACATGCGACCGAAACCACTGGATGGTCTCTTCATCTGCCAACCCCCCTGGATGTAGTGTTGGTCTTCTTCTACTCCAGCAGCTCAACTAGAGGCAGCTCGAAACGGCCTAAGAAGCGACCGAAAGACGAAAATACAGAGTCAGACCATTAATCTGGTGCTCCAGGATTACTTCACGATCTTGAGCTCCCCCTCCACTGTTCTGCGCCAGGCGTTCTTTGGTCTGCCCCTCTTGTGTCTGCCTTCTGGTGTCCAGTGAAGGGCTGTGTGTGGGATGCTGTCTGGCTCGCGTCTGATGACATGTCCTATCCAAGCAATACTGCAGCAGCCACCCCCAAGTGTACACAGCACGGTTACAATGCCGCAGTCATCTGCCTGGAAAGCATGAATTGCCCTCTTGGTGTACAATTGGTTCTGCCGTCATAAGCAATAACGTTCACGTTTCAGTTCTGCACCACCAAAAAGCAGTGAGGCTGTCCTGCCAAAGAGCATTACGCAATGGCCGTGTAGTTTCGACTTTGAAAAGCTGCATAGCATTCACACACACACACACACACACACACACACACACACACACACACACACACACACACACAGAGTCAGTATTCCACCAATTTCCATTGTGGAAATGGTGCTGACGCCCTCACGACGTCCAAAAACACCATCGGTCTCCAAGTCCGTTCCCAGGAAGCTCTACACCTGAAACCGAGGCCGAGCAGTCGGGCAACGAGATGCATGCATGGCCTCGCATCACTGCCAATGTTTGCAGTACGCATGGTTTTTTCAGTGCGGTCGCTTACATTTCTACTGGAAACTTTCTGCAACTCGTGTAGCTAATAAGCTGCCTAGGTGCCTGAAATATGAATTATGCTTTCGTTCCGTCCACAGATGTTTCTTTTATCAGCTAAACAGCTGTCGTATTGGTTACGTTTGTTTGCGAAATTTGCCTGCTGCACGGTTCAATTTGGATGTGCATGCAGAACATTCGAGAACAAGCCCGGCGCGAGCAAAGACAGCGGGTGTCACGGTTGGGGTAGGTGGTAGTTGGCTCGACCACCAACCGGACAGTTAAAAAAAAGGGAAATTCCTTCATCAGTCACTAATCACATTTAAAGACAAAGACGCCACAAACCGAATTCAATGTAAAACAATTAAATTATTACAGAAAGCCTTTCTCTCAATAAATGAACATACAAACTGCAAACCAAAATCAAACCAATTATTACAAATATAAACTTTTAAAACCGCCCAGCGGGCTACAGGGATTTACATCAAAGCTCTTAGTCTCATTTCCTCTTCCATTCTTATTCCTCAATCCATACTTCTCACGAAAAGAAAAAGTGACCCCTTGTATACCGATGCAGGACGCTAAAATAAAAACAATTATGCACAAAGAAAACGTTCTGCACAAGCCGCTGCAGAACTGAAAAAAAAAACAACCACACACACGTGCAAAACGTCCCAAAAATGCGGAGTCAGCAAGTGCTGACTCCGCTTTTCCCTTAAAGGCGCATCACCACCAGGGTCATAACTTTCTCTATAATTTATTTAAATGATGAGACAACATGATGAGAGTGTTGTAGCCAGCCTGAGTTTAGGCAACTCTTCGGACTCGCGTTGTAAGGGACTGACTTGAGGGAGCGGTAAGAGGTGTAAGATGACGTGGTTTATGATCAAGGAATAGCATGGCCTGCTCCCTCACCGATAGCGACTGACCAACATCCATGTAAATATTGTCAGTTATCTCTTAAAAACGAGCTCTTAGTTTATATGCACACTCTTTAAAAAAGCTACGAGTGAAATAATTCTTGCAAAAATAAGCAGTATGTGTATACGTGTGCCGACGAAACTGCTCAGAAAACGTTTGGCCAAAAAAAAGAATCGTCTTTGTTTTTAAAAGGATATAACACAAACGAAGATATATGCATCGACCATTAGGACTACATGAAAACCCAAAAGCTTGTTTAAGATTATATACAAGACTGGGTGGGTGTGGATGTATTTCGGATGGGTGGGTATGCGCCAAAAAAGGTGTGTGTGCGAGAGCGCGAGCGCGCGCGCGCGCGCGTGTGTGTGTGTGTGTGTGTGTGTGTGTGTGTGTGTGAGTGAGAGAGAGAGAGAGAGAGAGAGAGAAGAGAGAGAAAGAGAGAGAGAGAGAGAGAGAGAGAGAGAGAGAGAGTGTGAAGTGAGTGAGTGAGTGAGTGAGAGAGATAGATAGAGAGAGAGAGAGAGAGAGAGAGCGAGACAGACACAGAGAGAGACAGAGAGAGAGAGAGAGACAGAGAGAGAGAGAGAGACAGACAGAGAGAGAGACACAGAGAGAGAGACACAGAGAGACAGAGAGAGAGACAGAGAGACAGAGAGAGAGACAGAGAGAGAGAGACAGAGAGACAGAGAGAGAGAGACAGAGAGACAGAGACAGAGAGAGATAGACAGAGAGAGAGAGAGAGAGAGAGAGAGAGAGAGAGAGAGACAGAAAAACAGAGAGAGGGCAGTACGCCTTTAAGTCAACGCATTGAGCAGGAGCCCAGCATGAGAGAAGCCAGTGATCATTGGCAAAAGCTAAATCACACAATTGCGAAAAATGAGTAAGGAAAATCAGAGAAAACATGTCAATATTGCTAAGATGTGTGTGCGTTTGTGAGTGAGTGTGTGTGCGTGTGTGCGCGCGCGCGCGCGCGCGTATATATGTGTGTGTGTGTGTATGTGTGAGTGTGAGTGTGTGTGTGTGTGTGTGTGTGTGTGTGTGTGTGTGTGTGTGTGTGTGTGTGTGTGTGTGTGTGTGCGCGTGTGTGATATAAATAAAACTAAAAGATCGTTGGGGGTGGGGGGTGGTGGTGGTGGTGGGTGGTGGTATAGATGCAAAGAGTGACTGTGTGGTGTGCATAGATTCGAAATATCGCAGTGGGTTGGAGGTGGTATTGATGCAAAGAGTGACTGAGGAATGAGTAGAATTGAAATATTGTTGTGAGTGTAAAGATGGTGGGTGGTGGTGTAGATGCAAAAAGCGACAGTGTGATATGAATGGAAATGAAAGATCGTTGTGGGTGGAAGAATGGTGGGTGGGTTGTGGTATTGACACGAAAACTGACAGTGTGGTATGAAAAGAACTGAGAGATTATTGTGGGTGGTGGGTGGGTGGTGGTATAGACACAAAAACTGACAGTGTGGTATGAAAAGAACAGGGACATCATTGTGGGTGGTGGTATAGACACGAAACTGACAGTGTGGTATGAAAAGAACAGGGAGATCATAGTCGGTGCTGGGTGGGTGATGGTATAGACACGAAAACTGACAGTGTGGTATGAAAAGAACTGGGACATCAATGTGGGTGGTGGCATAGACACGAAAACTGACAGTGTGGTATGAAAAGAACAGGGAGATCATTGTCGGTGCTGGGTGGGTGGTGGTATAGACACGAAAACTGACAGTGTGGTATGAAAAGAACTGGGACATTATTATGGGGGGTGGGTGGGTGGTAGTATAGACACGAAAAGTGACAGTGTGGTTATAAAAAAACTGGGAGATCATTGTGGGTGCTGGGTGGGTGGTGGTACAGACACGAAAACTGACAGTGTGGTATGAAAAGAACTGGGAGATCATTGTCGGTGCTGGGTGGGAGGTGGTATAGACACGAAAACTGACAGTGTGGTATGAAAAGAACTGGGAGATCATTGTCGGTGCTGGGTGGGTGGTGGTATAGACACGAAAACTGACAGTGTGGTATGAGAAGAACTGGGACATCATTGTGGGTGGTGGGTGGGTGGTGGTATATACACGAAAACTAACAGTGTGGTATGAAAAGAACTAGGAGATCATTGTGGGTGCTGGGTGGGTGGTGGTATAGACACGAAAACTGACAGTGTGTTATGAAACGAACTGGGACATCATTGTGGGTGCTGGGTGGGTGGTGGTATAGACACGAAAACTGACAGTGTGTTATGAAACGAACTGGGACATCATTGTGGGTGGTGGGTGGGTGGTGGTATAGAAAGGAAAACTGACAGTGTGGTATGAAAAGAACTGGGACATCATTGTGGGTGCTGGGTGGGTGGTGGTATAGACACGAAAACTGACAGTGTGGTACGAAAAGAACTGGGACATCAATGTGGGTGGTGGTATAGACACGAAAACTGACAGTGTGGTATGAAAAGAACTGGGACATCATTGTGAGTGGTGGGTGGGTGGTGGTATAGACACAAAAACTGACAGTGTGGTATGAAAAGAACTGGGAGATTATTGTGGGTGGTGGGTGGGTGGTGGTATTGACACGAAAACTGACAGTGTGGTATGAAAAGAACTGGGACATCATTGTGGGTGGTGGGTGGGTGGTGGTATAGACACGAAAACTGACAGTGTGGTATTAAAAAAAAAGAAATCGTTGTGGGTGGGTGGTGGGTAGAGACACATATAGGCGACGAGAGGGAAATGAGAAGTCAATGACCTCAGAGCAGAAAATGAACTCCATGAACCCAGGACTATCAGCTTGCCACCAGCGCTGCGATTCAGCTCCACTTCGTCATCGACAGCAGCACCTATGTGCACATTTTCCTTGGACACGAAAAAAGTTGTTCACAGATTACAGAATATGAAACAAAAAGAAAAGCATGGAGGCAATCAATGCAGAACTGGAGGCATTTATCGAAAAAAGAGATCATCATTAGATCCTGATTGCACCTAAAAATAGGGAGAGCTCTGTGCCGTAATCAGGGTAAGCGCATCAGCTGGGGACGACTACGCCGTCCGTTTTGACGGAAGAACTAGATCGGTGACGGTGGTGGTTGCTTGATGGTAAAAGGCCTCATTGCGGCTAGAAAGACTGTTCTTATCCACAGCTGCTTTCCGTGCCAATTGTAGTTAGTGATAGTGCTCGTGCTGTGTCCACTTGTAAGCAACTTCCGGTCATGCTACAATTTAGCGCAGGAACTCCCAGCATCAGCCCCGCTGGAGACTTTGATCCTTCGCCCATTTCACGACTGCCGTTGTTCTGTTTTGTTTCCACCGAAAAGAAAGATGACAACTTCACTGATTACTCAATATATAGCTGCGATTTTCTACTCACATAATCTACTGTATAATACAGATGTTCCTCACTAGTTCTAGAATAGGATCAGCTCATTTCCGCTCCGGCTAAGTTCTGTGACACGACATCATAGACACACACAAAAAAACACTAAGGTTTCCGTGCGCAAGGCAGTTTGACAGAAGAAAGAATAAAATCCATTGCCATCCAATTGTCTTCTGAAATGCATTACTCAGTGTATCCTTCAAAGATAATAGTCATCTCTGAGTTGTGATCCAGACTTTGTGAACAGCGAAATGGTATCACTTGTACAACCCAAGTCAGAAGCGTGCTCAATCGAAATTCCGACAAGGAACCGCTGTCCTTCAAACGCAATGCTGATTACTGCGACCAGTTTCTCTAACACACCCTGATATGCCCAGCATGGTGAGGTCCATCAATGGTGTCAGTCAGTCTGATAGTGACCGCTGACGCTTTAACCAGAGGTCTGTTTAACAGGGGGAGTGCTCGCGAACGCTATCTCTGCTAGCTTTCTCAACAGTAGTAGCAGTTGTAGTAGTAGCAGCAGCAGCAGCAGTAGTAGTAGTAGTAGTAGCAGTAGTAGCAATAGTAGTAGTAGTAGCAGCAGCAGCAGAAGCAGCAACAGCAATAGTAGTAGTAGCAGCAGCAGCAGCAGCAGCAGCAGCAGCAGTACTTACTACTACAACTACTTACTACTACTACTAGTACTACTATTACATACTACTGCTACTAAAAGTGCTACTACTAACACTACTACTACTAACACTACTACTACTACTAACACTATTACTACTTCTAACACTACTACTAACAGTACTAACACTACTACTAACATTACTAACACTACTAACAGTACGAACACAACGAACAGTACTAAAACTATTACCACTACTACTACAGCTACCACTACGACGACGACTACTACAACTACTACTACTACTACTACTACTACCGCTACCACTAATACTAACACTACCACCACCACCACCGCTACTACTACTACAGCAACATCACCACTAGCCATTTGTATTCAGGTGAATCTAATTAGACACCTTCGTTGCGAAGGTAGAGAGCACGCCGAAATATTAGCATATGACGACAGCTCGCTGAGAATTCTTCGTCATTAAATCAATTTTTTCTCTCAAAAAGTCATAATATCATACAGCGAATATAAATTATACTTGTCTTATTCTTTCTTTATTCATTCAGTTTAGTTATCTTTGCACTATAGCAAAGCTTACTCTCTCTATGTTTGGATGGCACTAAGAACTTGTTTAAAAGGCGCTGAGTGTTTCATTTTGTAGTGACAGCATCCACCCTCGCCTCTGTCACTGCCCACTCCAGACTATGGCAAGGTACCTGCCCACTCCAGACTATGGCAAGGTCACTGCCCCCTCCAGACTATGGCAAGGTCACTGCCCACTCCAGACTATGGCAAGGTCACTGCCCACTCCAGACTATGGCAAGGTCACTGCCCACTACTCCAGACTATGGCAAGGTCACTGCCCACTCCAGACTATGGCAAGGTCACTGCCCACTCCAGACTATGGCAAGGTCACTGCCCACTCCAGACTATGGCAAGGTCACTGCCCACTCCAGACTATGGCAAGGTCACTGCCCACTCCAGACTATGGCAAGGTCACTGCCCACTACTCCAGACTATGGCAAGGTCACTGCCCACTCCAGACTATGGCAAGGTCACTGCCCACTACTTCAGACTATGGCAAGGTCACTGCCCACTCCAGACTATGGCAAGGTCACTGCCCACTACTCAGACTATGGCAAGGTCACTGCCCACTCCAGACTATGGCAAGGTCACTGCCCACTACTTCAGACTATGGCAAGGTCACTGCCTACTCCAGACTATGGCAAGGTCACTGCCCACTCCAGACTATGGCAAGGTCACTGCCCACTCCAGACTATGGCAAGGTCACTGCCCACTCCAGACTATGGCAAGGTCACTGCCCACTCCAGACTATGGCAAGGTCACTGCCCACTCCAGACTATGGCAAGGTCACTGCCCACTCCAGACTATGGCAAGGTCACTGCCCACTCCAGACTATGGCAAGGTCACTGCCCACTCCAGACTATGGCAAGGTCACTGCCCACTCCAGACTATGGCAAGGTCACTGCCCACTCCAGACTATGGTAAGGTCACTGCCCATTACTCCAGACTATGGCAAGGTCACTGCCCACTCCAGACTATGGCAAGGTCACTGCCCACTCCAGACTATGGCAAGGTCACTGCCCACTCCAGACTATGGCAAGGTCACTGCCCACTCCAGACTATGGCAAGGTCACTGCCCACTCCAGACTATGGCAAGGTCACTGCCCACTCCAGACTATGGCAAGGTCACTGCCCACTCCAGACTATGGCAAGGTCACTGCCCACTCCAGACTATGGCAAGGTCACTGCCCACTCCAGACTATGGCAAGGTCACTGCCCACTCCAGACTATGGCAAGGTCACTGCCCACTCCAGACTATGGCAAGGTCACTGCCCACTCCAGACTATGGCAAGGTCACTGCCCACTCCAGACTATGGCAAGGTCACTGCCCACTCCAGACTATGGCAAGGTCACTGCCCACTCCAGACTATGGCAAGGTCACTGCCCACTCCAGACTATGGCAAGGTCACTGCCCACTCCAGACTATGGCAAGGTCACTGCCCACTCCAGACTATGGCAAGGTCACTGCCCACTCCAGACTATGGCAAGGTCACTGCCCACTACTCCAGACTATGGCAAGGTCACTGCCCACTCCAGACTATGGCAAGGTCACTGCCCACTCCAGACTATGGCAAGGTCACTGCCCACTCCAGACTATGGCAAGGTCACTGCCCACTCCAGACTATGGCAAGGTCACTGCCCACTACTCCAGACTATGGCAAGGTCACTGCCCACTCCAGACTATGGCAAGGTCACTGCCCACTCCAGACTATGGCAAGGTCACTGCCCACTCCAGACTATGGCAAGGTCACTGCCCACTCCAGACTATGGCAAGGTCACTGCCCACTCCAGACTATGGCAAGGTCACTGCCCACTCCAGACTATGGCAAGGTCACTGCCCACTCCAGACTATGGCAAGGTCACTGCCCACTCCAGACTATGGCAAGGTCACTGCCCACTCCAGACTATGGCAAGGTCACTGCCCACTCCAGACTATGGCAAGGTCACTGCCCACTCCAGACTATGGCAAGGTCACTGCCCACTCTCAGACTATGGCAAGGTCACTGCCCACTCCAGACTATGGCAAGGTCACTGCCCACTCCAGACTATGGCAAGGTCACTGCCCACTCTTCAGACTATGGCAAGGTCACTGTCCACTCTCAGACTATGGCAAGGTCACTGCCCACTCCAGACTATGGCAAGGTCACTGCCCACTCCAGACTATGGCAAGGTCACTGCCCACTTCAGACTATGGCAAGGTCACTGCCCACTCCAGACTATGGCAAGGTCACTGCCCACTCCAGACTATGGCAAGGTCACTGCCCACTCCAGACTATGGCAAGGTCACTGCCCCCTCCAGACTATGGCAAGGTCACTGCCCACTCCAGACTATGGCAAGGTCACTGCCCACTCCAGACTATGGCAAGGTCACTGCCCCGACTATGGCAAGGTCACTGCCCACTACTCCAGACTATGGCAAGGTCACTGCCCACTCCAGACTATGGCAAGGTCACTGCCCCCTTCAGACTATGGCAAGGTCACTGCCCACTCCAGACTATGGCAAGGTCACTGCCCACTACTCCAGACTATGGCAAGGTCACTGCCCACTCCAGACTATGGCAAGGTCACTGCCCACTACTCCAGACTATGGCAAGGTCACTGCCCACTCCAGACTATGGCAAGGTCACTGCCCACTCCAGACTATGGCAAGGTCACTGCCCACTCCAGACTATGGCAAGGTCACTGCCCACTCCAGACTATGGCAAGGTCACTGCCCACTCCAGACTATGGCAAGGTCACTGCCCACTCCAGACTATGGCAAGGTCACTGCCCACTCCAGACTATGGCAAGGTCACTGCCCACTCCAGACTATGGCAAGGTCACTGCCCACTACTTCAGACTATGGCAAGGTCACTGCCCACTCCAGACTATGGCAAGGTCACTGCCCACTCCAGACTATGGCAAGGTCACTGCCCACTACTTCAGACTATGGCAAGGTCACTGCCCACTCCAGACTATGGCAAGGTCACTGCCCACTTCTTCAGACTATGGCAAGGTCACTGCCCACCTCTTCAGACTATGGCAAGGTCACTGCCACTTCCAGACTATGGCAAGGTCACTGCCCACTACTCAGACTATGGCAAGGTCACTGCCCACTCTCAGACTATGGCAAGGTCACTGCCCACTCTCAGACTATGGCAAGGTCACTGCCCACTCCAGACTATGGCAAGGTCACTGCCCACTCCAGACTATGGCAAGGTCACTGCCCACTCCAGACTATGGCAAGGTCACTGCCCACTCCAGACTATGGCAAGGTCACTGCCCACTCCAGACTATGGCAAGGTCACTGCCCACTCCAGACTATGGCAAGGTCACTGCCCACTCCAGACTATGGCAAGGTCACTGCCCACTCTCAGACTATGGCAAGGTCACTGCCCACTCCAGACTATGGCAAGGTCACTGCCCACTACTCAGACTATGGCAAGGTCACTGCCCACTCCAGACTATGGCAAGGTCACTGCCCACTCTCAGACTATGGCAAGGTCACTGCCCACTCTCAGACTATGGCAAGGTCACTGCCCACTCCAGACTATGGCAAGGTCACTGCCCACTCTCAGACTATGGCAAGGTCACTGCCCACTCCAGACTATGGCAAGGTCACTGCCCACTACTCAGACTATGGCAAGGTCACTGCCCACTCCAGACTATGGCAAGGTCACTGCCCACTCCAGACTATGGCAAGGTCACTGCCCACTCCAGACTATGGCAAGGTCACTGCCCACTCCAGACTATGGCAAGGTCACTGCCCACTCCAGACTATGGCAAGGTCACTGCCCACTCCAGACTATGGCAAGGTCACTGCCCACTCCAGACTATGGCAAGGTCACTGCCCACTCCAGACTATGGCAAGGTCACTGCCCACTCCAGACTATGGCAAGGTCACTGCCCACTCCAGACTATGGCAAGGTCACTGCCCACTCCAGACTATGGCAAGGTCACTGCCCACTCCAGACTATGGCAAGGTCACTGCCCACTCCAGACTATGGCAAGGTCACTGCCCACTCCAGACTATGGCAAGGTCACTGCCCACTCCAGACTATGGCAAGGTCACTGCCCACTCCAGACTATGGCAAGGTCACTGCCCACTACTTCAGACTATGGCAAGGTCACTGCCCACTCCAGACTATGGCAAGGTCACTGCCCACTACTTCAGACTATGGCAAGGTCACTGCCCACTCCAGACTATGGCAAGGTCACTGCCCACTCCAGACTATGGCAAGGTCACTGCCCACTCCAGACTATGGCAAGGTCACTGCCCACTCCAGACTATGGCAAGGTCACTGCCCACTTCAGACTATGGCAAGGTCACTGCCCACTACTCCAGACTATGGCAAGGTCACTGCCCACTCCAGACTATGGCAAGGTCACTGCCCACTCCAGACTATGGCAAGGTCACTGCCCACTCCAGACTATGGCAAGGTCACTGCCCACTCCAGACTATGGCAAGGTCACTGCCCACTCCAGACTATGGCAAGGTCACTGCCCACTCCAGACTATGGCAAGGTCACTGCCCACTCCAGACTATGGCAAGGTCACTGCCCACTCCAGACTATGGCAAGGTCACTGCCCACTCCAGACTATGGCAAGGTCACTGCCCACTCCAGACTATGGCAAGGTCACTGCCCACTCCAGACTATGGCAAGGTCACTGCCCACTCCAGACTATGGCAAGGTCACTGCCCACTCCAGACTATGGCAAGGTCACTGCCCACTCCAGACTATGGCAAGGTCACTGCCCACTCCAGACTATGGCAAGGTCACTGCCCACTCCAGACTATGGCAAGGTCACTGCCCACTCCAGACTATGGCAAGGTCACTGCCCACTCCAGACTATGGCAAGGTCACTGCCCACTCCAGACTATGGCAAGGTCACTGCCCACTCCAGACTATGGCAAGGTCACTGCCCACTCCAGACTATGGCAAGGTCACTGCCCACTACTCAGACTATGGCAAGGACACTGCCCACTCCAGACTATGGCAAGGTCACTGCCCACTCTCAGACTATGGCATGGTCACTGCCCACTCCAGACTATGGCAAGGTCACTGCCCACTCCAGACTATGGCAAGGTCACTGCCCACTCTCAGTCTATGGCAAGGTCACTGCCCACTCCAGACTATGGCAAGGTCACTGCCCACTCCAGACTATGGCAAGGTCACTGCCCACTCCAGACTATGGCAAGGTCACTGCCCACTCCAGACTATGGCAAGGTCACTGCCCACTCCAGACTATGGCAAGGTCACTGCCCACTCTCAGACTATGGCAAGGTCACTGCCCACTCCAGACTATGGCAAGGTCACTGCCCACTCCAGACTATGGCAAGGTCACTGCCCACTCCAGACTATGGCAAGGTCACTGCCCACTCCAGACTATGGCAAGGTCACTGCCCACTCCAGACTATGGCAAGGTCACTGCCCACTCCAGACTATGGCAAGGTCACTGCCCACTTCTTCAGACTATGGCAAGGTCACTGCCCACTACTTCAGACTATGGCAAGGTCACTGCCCACTCTTCAGACTATGGCAAGGTCACTGCCCACTCTCAGACTATGGCAAGGTCACTGCCCCCTCCAGACTATGGCAAGGTCACTGTCCACTTCTTCAGACTATGGCAAGGTCCCTGCCCACCTCTTCAGACTATGGCAAGGTCACTGTCCACTTCTTCAGACTATGGCAAGGTCACTGCCCACCACTTCAGACTATGGCAAGGTCACTGTCCACTTCTTCAGACTATGGCAAGGTCACTGCCCACCACTTCAGACTATGGCAAGGTCACTGTCCACTTCTTCAGACTATGGCAAGGTCACTGCCACCACTCCAGACTATGGCAAGGTCACTGCCCACTCCAGACTATGGCAAGGTCACTGCCCACTCCAGACTATGGCAAGGTCACCGCCCACTTCTTCAGACTATGGCAAGGTCAACGGCCCACTCCAGACTATGGCAAGGTCACGCCCACTTCTTCAGACTATGGCAAGGTCACTGCCCACTCGCAGACTATGGCAAGGTCACTGCCCACTTCCAGACTATGGCAAGGTCACTGCCCACTCCAGGACTATGGCAAGGTCCTGCCCACTCCAGACTATGGCAAGGTCACTGCCCCCTCCAGACTATGGCAAGGTCACTGCCCCACTACTCCAGACTATGGCAAGGTCACTGCCCACTCCAGACTACGTGCAAGGTCACTGCCCACTACTTCAGACTACGGCAAGGTCACTAGCCCCCTCCAAGACTATGGCAAGGTCACTGCCCACTCCAGACTATGGCAAGGTCACTACCCACTTCAGACTATCACTGCCCGGTTGGCAGTGACCTTGCCATAGTCTGGAGTAGTGGGCAGTGACCTTTCATAGTCTGAAGTAGTGGGCAGTGACCTTGCCATAGTCTGAAGTGGTGGGCAGTGACCTTGCCATAGTCTGAAGAAGTGGGCAGTGACCTTGCCATAGTCTGAGTAGTGGGCAGTGACCTTGCCATAGTCTGAAGAAGTGGGACAGTGTCCTTGCCATAGTCTGAAGAAGTGGGCAGTGACCTTGCCATAGTCTGAAGAAGTGGGCAGTGACCTTGACATAGTCTGGAGTGGTGGGCAGTGACCTTGCCATAGTCTGGAGTGGGCAGTGACCTTGCCATAGTCTGAAGAAGTGGGTGGTGACCTTGCCATAGTCTGGAGTGGGCAGTGACCTTGCCATAGTCTGAGAGTGGGCAGTGACCTTGCCATAGTCTGGAGTGGGCAGTGACCTTGCCATAGTCTGGAGTGGGCAGTGACCTTGCCATAGTCTGGAGTGGGCAGTGACCTTGCCATAGTCTGGAGTGGGCAGTGACCTTGCCATAGTCTGAAGTGGGCAGTGACCTTGCCATAGTCTGGAGTGGGCAGTGACCTTGCCATAGTCTGGAGTTGGCAGTGACCTTGCCATAGTCTGGAGAGTGGCAGTGACCTTGCCATAGTCTGGAGTGGGCAGTGACCTTGCCATAGTCTGAAGTAGTGGGCAGTGACCTTGCCATAGTCTGGAGTGGGCAGTGACCTTGCCATAGTCTGGAGTAATGGGCAGTGACCTTGCCATAGTCTGGAGTAGTGGGCAGTGACCTTGCCATAGTCTGAAGTAGTGGGCAGTGACCTTGCCATAGTCTGGAGTGGGCAGTGACCTTGCCATAGTCTGAAGAAGTGGGCAGTGACCTTGCCATAGTCTGGAGTGGGCAGTGACCTTGCCATAGTCTGGAGTGGGCAGTGACCTTGCCATAGTCTGAAGAAGTGGGCAGTGACCTTGCCATAGTCTGGAGTGGGCAGTGACCTTGCCATAGTCTGAAGAAGTGGGCAGTGACCTTGCCATAGTCTGGGAGTGGGCAGTGACCTGCCATAGTCTGAGTAGTGGGCAGTGACCTTGCCATAGTCTGGAGGGGCAGTGACCTTGCCATAGTCTGGAGGGGGGGGGGGGGGGGGGGGACGGGGGGGGGTTCTTCAACGTCAAGTCACAGCCGAAATGTAAAAAACTGCGTGGTTGTCCCATTTTTCTCTGTAGTTTTTAGATTGATACCTACCTATACACGTGTTGTGTCGTTCAAGTAGGGGGGCAAAAAATAATTCCTATCTTTTTATACCATGTGTGTGGTGGTGCACTGTGACTCAATGAAGCGCGTCAATTCTATACGTAATGCAGTGTCAATAGTTACCATGTCCATAAGGTCAATGTGAAAGGTTCAGATGTGCGCATCATAGTAGCACATAATCTAGGATACACATTCATGGAAAACGGTGCACAGTCTGACCTATGTCCGGTGAGTGCTTGCGTTTGTCCCACGTATCTCTCTCACTATATCTCTAAGATGTCGCCGTTGCTCTTAACACCTACCAACCATGACACACAAAGCGTACAAAATCACATATACCCCGAGAACATATATCTGAATCCCATGCCCTTCATTCTTCCGAATGCACATTGCGGTAGCACTATACAAGTGCACTCTGCTATACCCAGTAACATAATTCTTAAAGCTCTGTTGTTGATAACACGTTACCAGCGTTCAGGTACGACTAAAAACCGTCCTACAAAAGCTGAGCCGCCATACAGTCAGTACCCCAGAGCTATCGTCATTTACCTTACCATCTCATATCATAACTTCCATATCTATGTGCATGACTCTTGCATAGTCTATAAGTGCAAAACATAGGCTGAGGATGCCCATACCTTCATCAAAAGTACAACCCGTTTCCCAATACTAAGCAGCTCATACCGTTAGACCGATCCCCTAAAATGAGCAGTCCTTCATATTCTATCAATGCAATCTCGCGCTATTCCCTGTAGGAGCACTTTATTGGTACCTTGCCATTTCGTGATGGACGATTGTAAAAAACACCAACAACAATATACTCAACATACAGGGCAATATCAATTGCAATCGGCATATGCATTAACAAATTCTCACAATCTCATTAAGAGAAATAAAAATAACAGCAAGTGAACAGATTCACAATGAGTACCATAACATGCAATGCTAAATCAAATACCATGCATATAGTGCCTAACCAAATAAGTCTATATCTGCACTTGCGATAAGACATTAAATCGGATCAACGAACATGTCACAAGAAACATGGAAAGATAGTTATTAGGTATTTTCATCTGTATGTATGATTGCGAAATCTACCATTGTCTGACATGTAGTTAGTGTACAAATAACATAGGATATGATGACAATACAATATTGATAACATTGTGAGTTATAGAGGTGAGACATGAAGATAATACATGTTATATGAACGATTAAATTTACACCTACAAATCTTATACATAAATTGTCATGAGTATTCTATTTGATAGCCATCTATGAAATAACCTCATAGTTGTATCATATTATAATCTGGAAGTGTAACAATAACAAAATATCATTTTCTTATCGCGACATCTACTGGCTCTATAATTATTTAGTAATTTGCATAAGTAATTACATTATTATTGTTTTTCATGTAATAGTGTGCAATGCCGTCAATATACTTAATGTACTCAGACTGTATCACAAAAACAATATTTACTATGGTAAATCAGTTTACATCTACAATATAATACGAATATCTCTAAAATCTAACTTAACTAAATAATCTAGATTTAATCTTTGAAGATCTATATAACAATAATATCTATTAAGTGTTGATACCACTATCAACATAATCATAGAACCACTTTTGTAACTTCATCCACATATTAATAGACATCTACTTATTACTCTCAATTATCTGTATTCTCCAGATATTGTCTTGACATCAATTCTATGTACACAGTCAAATTGTCTACATTAATTATGGATATAGCGTTGAACATAAATCTTATTATTATATAGATTCATTCTATCATCAGTTCTATTTGTTCTGAGCACATGTCGCTTTGATGCCGCAATCTTAACTCATCAATTTAAATTCACTTTTTATCTACTTCTCTATACTATAATTTTTATATTTTCATTCACAATACTTAAATACATTTATGCCAACAATGAATGTGACGCACTATCACTATATTAATATATCAATCACTTTATTAGTAGTGAATATACTACAACTAATTCTTACTTTCACAGAAACAATCTCAGACTAATACAAAGTTATACGTAGAGATACATTCAATAAATAAGTCAGTTATATCTTCATAAGTACTTACCTTATATTATTATGACTATCTAAATCAATAACATCACACACACATTTCCTTGTTAATGTTACACTTTACACATATACTCTTACTTCTACTCATATTTACATATTTCCACACCATTCTGTATAGTATGTCGACGACCTTACCATAGTCTGGAGTGTTCATTGCCTTGCATTCTGATTATGCAGTGCCTTTCCATAGTCTGAGTATTGTCGTTAACCTTCCCATTCTATTTTTGAAGTGCCTTCACTATCTTAATTATTGGAGTGATCTTTCCTAGTCCCTTAGTTTCATTTCCTGCACACGGTCTTAGTGTGCATTACCTTCCATATTCTGAATTAGTAGGCTGTGAACTTGCATAGTCTGGGTAATGGGCAGTGTACTTTCCATAGTCTGGATTGGGAAGTGGAATGTGCCTAGTCTGAGTAATAGAGAGACATGCTTCCATAAATATCCTTGTGATGTGGCGTTGTCAAAACTACGCTCGCTGGGGTATATCACATCATGTTGCTGATCCTATCCGTGATGTTCTCTTCAGGATTCTGGCACATGTGTGTGATATCATATTCAGTCGCATAGCTGATAGACTTATCTCTCTTCAACTTAGCAAATCGAGTGTACGTGATAGTCGTTGGTACAGAGAGTATCGAATGCTCATCCATCGTACTATATCTATAAATTGGAAGATCTCTACCTTTCCTTTATCTCTGGAGTCTGTGCTGTAACACCATTGAATAGTCTGGAGTGTTGGGCTCTTATGTGTTCCATTTGCACCACTTTTCATCATATGGTTCTGGTTGAATTTTGTGTGCGCATCATGATACTAGTGAGGAGTACGTTCGTTGTGAGATATAAGACAAGATGGTCTGTATCATGTTACATATTGATTGCATCGAAATCTCGAAGTCTTGTGGTATGGTGCTGTTGACTCCTCTGTCATAGTTGTGTCTAGTGTGTATTTGTGATACATGGTGTGCAGTAGTGGGACAAGTAAATTGCATAGTATAAGTTGAGTGTGGAGATAGACAACTCCGCACATAGTCTATGAGATAGGGCTACGAGTATGCGTGAATGGTGACATGAACTCTTGGGACGTGAGGCAGTGCAGAATCTACATAGACACTGTAGGACAGGTTAGGGACAGGTGTTACACCAGTGGTGCTACCATAGAGGCTCGTAGTGTGGCAAGCTGACTGGTGACTAGAATATAATGATTAGTTATCATGTGAGTAATAGATACACGGTAGAAATGTGACACCATGGACGTAAGCAGCACGTGACTGTCAAACAAAGGAACAGTGTCGACACAGTACAGTGTGCGAGAATAATTAGTGCTGTGAGCCACATAGGCTAGGGTAATATATACAACTTAATGAGACATAGAGAATGTAGCACTCTATTGCACATGTAAGTCTTGCAGTGTTAGCGTGCACTTAGAGAGTTCTGGTTTGTGTACAGTGTAATCTGTAGCCTTGAATAGTATGAGTATGCACACTGAAGAATGACTATCATACATCGGGTATATGGGTGATCGGAGTCAACAGTCAGTGTGTGTAAGGGACACAAATGTAAGGGTAAAAGATCACGAAGTCAAATGGTGATATTGACAAATGGCGTAATCACTATAAAGTGAGTAGGTGCAGTGCGCGTGTATGAGGTAGACTTCAGACAATCAAGGCAGTGGTAGTGAAGGTGGGACACGACAATAGGGATAATATGAGTCGACGGTTGAACGAGACTGACAGGCGGAAGACACATTTTGAGATAAGGAGTGTTTATCAATACGATCATTATAATTGGCGGATATGTTGAGAGGTGTACGGCATTTTAAGGAGAGAAGTGGGTGAATTGTCTGCTGTTACATGTGACTATACGATAAAGAGAGATTTGAGAAGCATTGTTCAATTTTACATTAGTCATATATGGAGGAAAGGGTTAGATGGGGGAAGTAAGCTTGTAGAACGTAAGGCAGTGAGTAAGTACAGTGGTGAGTGCATGATAAACTATCTAGATCATAAGAGTACAGTGAGCAGTGGGAAATAGAACATATTGTGACACGGGTGATTGTAGGTGTAATAGAGCAAATGTGTTACACGAGAGGCCAGAATATGTCAGTGGCAGCGAGTGACATATATATGTGCACAGCGGTATAGTTGAAGTGTGATTGTGGGTCTCTGTGACAAACCTATTATGAAGTGTGAAGTTAAATGTGATATATAGAATACAGGGGAGGGGAGGCGGCACACGTAAGTGTGCATGTAGATTACTGGCATTTAATAGTGAGTTAGTAACGTTTAAATCAATCTTAATGTTTTATGTTCTCGTGACAATATAGGCTCAGCAGTGTAGCAACATGACATCACATAGTCGAACAAGGAAGATGTATAGAGTATGCATGGACACGTGTGAGATGTAATAAAGGAATAGTGGTTGGTTAAGGACACATTGGACACACATAATCATGGGGAGAGTGGGAAAGAATGTACACTCTAGATGATGCAGGGAGTAGAGAGGTGGGAGAGGTGGACATAAAAAAGCTCTGCAATCGGAAGATGCACATTGAAATAGTATCAGCCTAATGCTGAGTAGGAACATATATCGTCTCCTATCTAATCTACTCGTAACTTGTGCACCTTTGACTTCTCACTCTACCTTATTGACAGTGGTGTACAATGTGATCGTTAATTCAACTAATGTGTACATGTAGTCTACATTCGCATAATAGCGCGTGACAGCATGTGTATCGTAATGAGTACGTGTTGGTGAAGATAGGATTTAAGTTAGAACATTATTAAATAGGCTGGATATCAAGGTGTGAACCAGCACGTCTGAACTACAAGGTCGAGTGGTGCTCCAAGGTGACTAGTAAAACTGATACAGGCTGTGTGGTGAAAGTAACCTATAGTACCATGAAAGTGTTACTATATGAGTCAGTCGCTGGACTCTCATATGTACTGCAGGGGGATGTACATGAATAACTACTCGATGTGTGATAGGTGGGCTACGTGTGTATTTGCCGTGTCTTGTACTCATGAGACCTCAATGTGTATCGTGGACATCGAGGGGTTCAAGGGGCTACGGTGAGGGGGAATTGTACTTTCTGTGGTGTATTGTGGACTTATGAAATTGGGCGACATTATGATCTGATCGTATGGTTGCGTGACCTGAGCACAGTGTGTTAGGACGTTAGTCAAGTGGGTGTGTGCTTGTAATGGAGATCATCTTACAGTGTTGAGCTCTGTGTGCGACGTTGAAGTGGTCTATCTTTCAGGTATGAGGATCATGATATCACTTGACAATTAAGCTTCATGAGTGTGGGTGAGATTTGCATTGTGACAGATAGCTAAGAGGTGTCGTACTAGATCTATCGGACTCTTGCGTGGTCATGTGATACGTGTTGCTCTCTGAATACTTAGACAAGGGTGCAGGGTTAGATCTCGAGTCATTTATCATATCACTCATGGTCAATCAGTCTAGTGATCTGTTACCAATGGTGTTTTTTGCTATTGGCACTCCCTGCTACTGAGTCCTATAGGAGTGAGGTGACATTGATTATGTTATGATGTGTCTGTTGGGATATGTTGTCTCATTTCCACTCTGTATCCTTGGTCAGTGTGCTGGTTGTGTGCATACTTCTGGAGCTCATGACTAGGATATCGGGCTTAAGCATGTCGTTCTGTAAATGTTTGTCTATGTTGCGTGATACGCCAGTACGATTCTCATGGTTGGCAGTGACC
>JAWQFJ010012819.1:0-10780 GCA_034096865.1 Theodoxus fluviatilis | reverse complement strand
TGTTGTGGTAAATTGGTTGGTTTTGTGGTAAATTGGTTGATTTTTGGTAAATAAACAGGTAACTCTACCTCAAGACTCTTGTGTACTGAGGCAAATAAAAATGTTTTAAGCCAGCACTGCCGAACCCAGCAAAGCTATTAGCCCTGCAGGGGTCATTATTCATATTTTTATATTCACATTTTCCTCATCTTAGTGCATAAAGTATCAACATCTTCTATTTTCTGTATCTCAGTGTTCAAATATGCTTCATATGCTAAAATATCTGCTAAATCTTTGTCCAAAGAAGCATATTGTTCTTTCAAGTGATGTAATTTTTTCTTCAATCTTAAAAGTTGCTTTTTCTGCCATGCTATCTGATTAAAGACTAATTTAGATCTGCTAATTTGAGACATTTTAACAATTTGCTCATTTCTTTCATTAATTTCTGATTCAACCTCATCTATCTCATTCTTTTTCTGAATAAGAAGACTTTGTTTAGCCTCACACTTTCTAGTAACTTGCAGAAGTTGAGTTTTTAACTTAAGTTCATCTAATACAAAGGACATGGTTACCAGAGCAATATAGAACGTACCTCTGCAGGGCTAGCTCGGCTGGGTTCTGACAGCCGGTAGGCAGCTCTGACCTTTTAGCCACATAGAAGCTTTCCCATTGGCTCAAAAATGTGGCCTGATCATTACGTCATGGAATTTTTGGGCGTGAATAACCGCATTTTATGCATTAAAAACGCAACTAAACCAAAAAACAACGGTGCAAATTTATTGCAAATATGTTTTTCTTTATCCCTGTTTAATTTTAAGTGATTTGGTGGGGTATTTCAGCGCTGTTTGTTAAATTTTGTTGTATTACACAGCTTTGCTGTGGCCTTCACCTTCACCACCCTAACTTGAGTGCGCCCATGCAGTTCTTTCCTGGTTTCAGCTTCCGTAGTCTCAGCGAGTGGAATATCAGTTACAAGGAAAGGCTTGTATTTCCAAACCCTCAGCCAGCTAGCTCTGTAATGTGTGTGTGTGTGTGTGTGTGTGTGTGTGTGTGTGTGTGTGTGTGTGTGTGTGTGTGTGTGTGCGAGAGAGAGCAAACAGCATGAGGGGCAGTCTAACTAAGCAGACAAAATTGTTTTTGGTGTGAACAGAGAGAAAATTCACAAGGTTCAAGCTGGAGGGGGAGCTGGGGGAGTCACGGTTTACTGCACAGAACAACAAGCAAGGGTTGGCAGGAGTAATTGAATTTTGCTCTGGGTTGAGCCACAGCTAATACCAAGTCGTGTAAATACTTCCCTGCAAAAAACAGTCTGTGCGTGTGTGTGTGTGTGCGACTGTGTGTACGGTTGTGACTAAGAGACAGGAAGGAAAAGGCAGTGAGGGCGGAAAGGAAATGCCGCTGAAAGGCTGTTTCGATTCTTCGTCCTGTGGTAAATTCACCAGCAGCCAGCATAAAAGTTCACCAGCATTTTGCAAACGAGAATGCGTGTTGGCAGCACGTTTTTCTATTTAGGTCAGTCGCCTTTGACACTGACTTGGCGCGCACTTTTAACATGCAAAGCGAGTTATGCCCCTTTACCTGTGGGCTGTAAGCCGGTGGCATGGCTCTCCCCTGCCTCCAGATTAAAAAAGACACACACTCAACAGCATTAAATTAAAATGGAGAACAGGTGGCTCATTAGAGGCGTAAATTATTGAGCTCGTCCCCCCATGTTGTAAACTACTTGTGTGTGTGTGTGATTGTGCGTGTGTGTGTGTGTGTGCTTGTGTATTTGAGTGTTTGTGTGTGCATGTGTGTGTGTTTGTGTGTTTGTGCGTGTGTGTGTCTGTTTGTGCGTGCGTGCGTGCGTGTATGTGTTTGTGTTTGTGCGTGTGTGCGTGTGTGTGTGTGCGTGCGTGCGTGCGTGCGCGCGCGTGTGTGTGTGCATGCGTGCGGGTATGTGTGTGTGTGTGCTTGTGTATTTGTGTGTTTGTGCGTGCATGTGTGTGTGTTTGTGTGTTTGTGCGTGTGTGTGTGTTTGTGCGTGCGTGTATGTGTGTGTGTTTGTGCGTGTGTGCGTGTGCGTGCGTGCGTGCGTGCGCGCGCGTGTGTGTGCATGCGTGCGTGTGCGTGTGTGTGTGTTTTATGCGTGCGTGTGTGTGTGTGTGCGCGCTCGCGCGCGCGTGTGTGTGTATGTGCGCGCGCGTGTTCTATTTGTGTATGTGTATGTATGTGTGTATGTGTACGTGTGTGAATGTGTATTTATCTATGTGTTGTAAATGTGATTGTGTGTGTGTATGTGTGTGTGTGTTTTTACGTGCATGTTGTGCATGTGTGTGTGCGTGCGTTGCCTGCGTGTGTGTGCGTGTGTTGCCAGCGTGTGTGTGCGTTTTTGTGTGCGTGTGTCGTGTGTGTGTGTCGTGTGTGTGTGTGTGTGTGTGTGTGTGTGTGTGTGTGTGTGTAGGCATGTGTGTGCGAGTATGTGCGTGTGCAAATTGCGAATGGCTGCTCTGTGTGAAGAATATGTGCACATTTCAGGAAAATTCACACATGGACTCCTAAGATTAATGAAGTGCATTTATGTGAACGTGAAGTTGACTGCAATATTCAAAAGAGCTTTTTAAAAGCATGAACATTTTTCATTGACCTGCATTAGAAGTCACTTGTTTTGTTGTAGAACGTTCACGTTAATATGAAAGTAGAAGATCTCAGTAAAGTTTCACTAGTGCAATTCGTCCATTTCATTGGATAGAGTTATTCCTAAATATGTTATCATTGTCACATTATTTTTATTTTATCTCGTTGTCGTCGGCATACAGAGCAACGTGGTGAATGATAAGATAATTTACACGGATACGGCAGACATAATTTTTCAGTACGGTGGATTTTATTGACAAGCTTCTTATTTTTATATTCGCAAATTTGCATTTTAATTGTCATTCATCACGCTGCTGGTCCAGTAAATCATCGCGTTTGCTGCCGGTGTTACTTTAATATCATAATATTTTCCAGTCTTTCACTGTGCAGTCTTGACAAAGCAATGCACTGCAATGTCACTACAAAACGCTTCTGTTTCCGGATGAAAGACATCACGCGCTCCCAGTTCAAGTCCAGTTTACGAAGACAGATGAAGTCACTTTGATGCTGGGATGGAGAAGAGGATTAATTCACCATTACTGTCATAAAGTCGGGTCACTAATTGTCCACTAGCCGTTGTCTTGCCGACGTCAGTGTACACGAGAAAAGGTGTCCAATCACCAGGAAAAGAGGTTAACTTTACTTGTGTCGATTTTGAGTTTTAAACTTATTTTTGGAAACGTGTTTGGTCCTCCGTCCAAAGATGAAAACTTTAAAATCTTATTAATAATTTATAACTTACGGGTTGTTGAAGATGCTGTCCTTAAAAAGCGACATTTCCAGAAAATGAGAACTTTTGCAGTTCCCCACAAGAATGACAAATTGTCGGGTCAAATCTAGTCACCCACAGGGAGTCATCTGCAGTCTAGCAAATGAAACTCCACGAAATGTTGTTAACGAGAAGACATGCTCTCATGCAATGCAAGAAATGGGAGGGCTTATTTTGTCGGAGGGGAGAAAAGGGTGATCGAAAACAGGCATTTTGGGGGCTTTTCACCGTTAATACTCGATAGGATTGGTGCTCTAAACGCACTTATTTGTGTGCTTGTCGGTCACACATTTGAGAAATCCCTTACAGCGACACAGAGAAGGATGATGTGTAGACCAGCTGCAATATAAAATCTCAACGTCAACAACCTACACCCCCTGACCTATTATAAGGTCGTAGCTCCAGATCATACAATTCTGGTTAAGACCTAACATTGTGGTGACGGGACACACACGCGCAGTCTGGTGAACGACATTGTCCTTGAAGGCTTCACAGGGTGGGCATGTTCCTTAAAACTCTAACTTTTTTTCCCCCGCAGCTTTGCACCTAATCCAGAGGTATGCTGCAGATCGTGCCAAGAAGATGGTGTTTGGTAAAACCGTTACATTTGTATTTTCCAGCAATACAACTTGCGCTTTTGAGAACGATGTCATGGGCAATTTCACTGTGGGACCTACAGCTAGTGGCACCAATCCTGACATCACTCACGCCCAGTTCTACCCCTTCAAGTTCGCCACGGGAAATGACGTCACTCTGACCTGCGAGATCCTCGTCTGCCCCGGAACCACCACGGCAGGGACTGCCAACGACTGCGGAAAAGTAGGTCACTCGATGTGTTTCGTGACGTCATCTCTCAGCATTCTTTGTATTAGACCAGACAGAAGTTCGCGGCTTTCTCACTCAATGAAACGCTGTTTTCAAGCTCGGCTCACGGACTTCGTCTGTCCTGTCTGAACTAGACATGTCTAGTGATCAGAGTTCGGGCTGAGAGCTGAAGAAAAGCGTGGACATTTTCAATTTTCTGAGGAACCATGTACTGTACCACCAAAAACAGTTTTGTTTAGGAAGAGGTGCAATACTTGTCACGGAAAAGTACTAATCTTAAGTAAATCTTGCTTTAAGCAGGTTCTGAAAAATTAGTATCGCAGATATGTTTTCAGGTAGAGTTCTTGGAGACTTCGGAACTTACGAGAGTTACCTCAACTCAGAATGTAACAAGAGGCTGATGAACTGAGCTAGTAAAGACGTAGAATTGTTAGGAGTCTTGGTTTAAACAAAGCCACACAATATGATTGTCTAGTTATACCGAAGAAATAGAACTGCTTGATTCTCTGACTTCATCGAAAGAATCTCATGATCTTTAGCTTCAAACATGGCAGATCATCTTGTCATGTGGCAGTGTCTTACATGCTGGAAACCAGTCCTTCTATCGATTGGGGGTAAGGATTGACCCAGCGTGTCTTCGTAAGCGATTCATGAGTGGCAAATAACTAGGAAAATTGTGAGTTGCCTTCGTTCTAACCATCTTCAATGCTTTATCATGATCAATGGCCTTACATAGCCGACAAACTCCAACCACCCTTCCACCCTTCCATCCTGGAAGCAAGGCTCTGTCCGCATGCGTTATCCAGGTGCGCGTTCAAGATGGACGCCACGGAGCGCTACTCGGGCAAGGCGCACGCAAATCAGTGAGTGAGAGTGGAAAACAGCAAATCAGTGAGTGAGAGTGTCAAAACAGCAAATCAGTGAGTCAGAGTGGCAAAACAGCAAATCAGTGAGTGAGAGTGTCAAAACAGCAAATCAGTGAGTGAGAGTGTCAAAACAGCAAATCAGTGAGTGAGAGTGGCAAAACAGCAAATCAGTGAGTGAGAGTGTCAAAACAGCAAATCAGTGAGTGAGAGTGGCAAAACAGCAAATCAGTGAGTGAGAGTGGCAAACAGCAAATCAGTGAGTGAGAGTGTCAAAACAGCAAATCAGTGAGTGAGAGTGTCAAAACAGCAAATCAGTGAGTGAGAGTGGCAAAACAGCAAATCAGTGAGTGAGAGTGGCAAAACAGCAAATCAGTGAGTGAGAGTGGCAAAACAGCAAATCAGTGAGCGAGAGTGGCAAAACAGCAAATCAGTGAGCGAGAGTGGCAAAACAGCAAATCAGTGAGCGAGAGTGGCAAAACAGCAAATCAGTGAGCGAGAGTGGCAAAACAGCAAATCAGTGAGCGAGAGTGGCAAAACAGCAAATCAGTGAGCGAGAGTGGCAAAACAGCAAATCAGTGAGCGAGAGTGGCAAAACAGCAAATCAGTGAGCGAGAGTGGCAAAACAGCAAAGCAGTGAGCGAGAGTGGCAAAACAGCAAAGCAGTCAGCGAGAGTGGCAAAACAGCAAATCAGTCAGCGAGAGTGGCAAAACAGTAAATCAGTCAGCGAGAGTGGCGAAACAGCAAATCAGTGAGCGAGAGTGGCGAAACAGTAAATCAGTGAGCGAGAGTGGCAAAACAGCAAATCAGTCAGCGAGAGTGGCAAAACAGCAAAGCAGTCAGCGAGAGTGGCAAAACAGCAAATCAGTGAGCGAGAGTGGCAAAACAGGAAATCAGTGAGCGAGAGTGGCAAAACAGCAAAGCAGTCAGCGAGAGTGGCAAAACAGTAGATCAGTGAGCGAGAGTGGCGAAACAGGAAATCAGTGAGCGAGAGTGGCGAAACAGGAAATCAGTGAGCGAGAGTGGCAAAACAGCAAATCAGTCAGCGAGAGTGGCAAAACAGCAAAACAGTCAGCGAGAGTGGCAAAACAGAAAATCAGAGAGCGAGAGTGGCAAGACGTGATCGGCGCACGGTCATCCTGAACGACCAAGTTCAGATCACGTGACGTCACGTCTCTATCATGACGGCGCGCACATTGTCGTGTTTCTGTGCGAGTACGTTCAGAGGTACTGAAGAAACACCTCTTTTGTATTGTTCGTGGCACCGCCATGGTATGCTTGCATGGCTGCGAATGCAAATGTTTACTGCATATGTCTTAATTCAGCTCAGATTGAACTTTTCCTTAGTGGTGCAGACCTGAATCACTGGGGGGTTCTCTTCCTTGGTACCAGTTCTGATACAATCATGGCGTAACTGGCCATTTCAGACAGCTGAAAGGCATCTGGTGTCATGATCCAGGTATGGCCAAAATAGGTAGTCGATCTTGGTCGCAAGATCTTGCTTCGCAGTAAGAGCTAGCTAAAAAAGAAACTACCCCAGCGGCGAGCGAAGATCCAAGATGGCGACGACCGAGACTAAGGTTTATGTTTTGTGACGCTTCGACACTGAAAATATTCGATAATTCGTTCTCCGCTGACTCATGTGTGCCTTAATTTGTCACCTCGCTGCATTGTCAGCTGGACAATTGAAGTAGATTACGATTTTTTTCTTAATTGTGTGCACGATGTGTGGTTGACGGTGAGAAATCCTGCATTAAGTTCGAATTGAAAATTCTCTCGCAAAGAGACGTAACTCTACATTCTGACCTCCCTTTGCTTAAAGGAAAATCGCTAGTGCGCGGTAGTGTACATAGGGTCTTTGACTGCACTAGGCTCAGGAGTCACTTATCAGGGCATAGGTAGTGGTAATAAAAATGTTCAATTTACACAATAACCTCAAACCTTACCGTAAACCAAGAAAGTTAAAGTTAACCGAAGACTCGTCCAAAAACGTCACTCCTAGTGACACGATGCTCATGCTGTCCGCCATCTTGAATCTCACTAGCTAGGCACCTCTCAAGCTGCCTCGCTCAATCTACGCTCGTCTACGATTGGCTCGCGAGCAAGCAAAGAATGAAACTGCCCAATTGGCGAGATCTGCGTAGATCTACCGAGATCTTCGCATTTTGAAACCCGCCCCTGGTGTCATGATCCAGGTATGGCCTACCTACCGAGAGTGACAGGAAAACAGGGCCGAAAATCTCTACAACAAGGGGTCTTCTGAAAACCGTCAGCTGTCCTGTTTTTGTTTAATAATTCCGTTGGCTCTGGGCAGTTTTTGCTCAGGTGTTATGCCCACAAAATTTAATATTTAATATCTAAGACAAAAGTGTATCATTGATTTGTTCGGCATGAATTATCGTGCAGGTATTGTTGATGCCTTGGCTTCGTAAAATGCTCTCGTCAGATTAGCAGCTATGTACGTGTACCACGTCGTGAAAAGAAGAAAAAAGGCCGTGAAAATGACCGTGAAAATTAGGTTTGTGGTCAAACAAACTAAAATAATTTCATCTTTCATGCATCGTTCATTCGTTCTAGACGGTTGTCCTTCCTGCGTACGCGTCGTGCGCGATGTCGTACGGCAGAGTGCTTGTCAAAGGATCGATGTGACTTGGAAATTCTTCCTCCAACTGGAACCTCAGACTTGCCTTGGTAGCTGTGTGTGCCACTGGTTATAGCATCTGTGTGCTGTAGCTGTAGCTTTGAGCGCTTTGCATTGTACCGTGGCGATCGGTAGCACTCGCTCTTTTTGCTTCGTACTCAGGTTGCATGCTTGAAAAGCTCGATGCTCGCTGATCAAGGAAAGGACTGTCACTGACTACATTTCCTCACCTTGTAGACTCTGGACAAGGTGCAAAAATGCAAAGCAGGCTTGGTGCCCCAGGCCAGAAGAAGACGTAGGTCTGCCGATGGACAAGAGCCGCACACCAGAGTGCTGGAGGTGACCTACGCTGTCGTCAACCCTGACCATGCCCTCCAGGGTCACACCGCAGCAGGCTAGTGAGGGTCACCTTTTCCTCGATCAGCAATTCGAGCAGAAAGTCTAATTTCCAAAGTCCACCACGTAATTATGTTGTCATCAAATCAGAATCGTCTATGCTTCCTTCCCACGCAATAAATGCGAAATCTGGATCATTTTTTAAAATAATTTTTTCTGTAAGGAAATGAAATCCTTTAGTCAAATCGGGATGGGATGAGGAGGGTGGGGGTGGGGGTGGGGGTGGGGGTGGGGGTGAGGGTTGCTCTCACGCTTTCATGATTATTTTCTTTCTGTCGAATGCAAGACAACCTAACACAACGCTAGTCTGTCTACTGTTGGCCGAGGGCATGTAAACGTCACTGGTGAGATTTCTTCCTCCATGCTTTCAGGTTCTTGTGCAGCGGTCTCGGTTCCTCTCCTCCTGGCAGCGGTTGTCTCCCGTTGGATCCTGTAGAGGGCGCCACTACTCCTCGGCCTTTGACCTCGCAAGGAGAAATTCCCGCCTTTCAACCATAGCCAAGATTTTTTCGTTTTTGCATCGCTTCTCGTCTGCTTAGTAATTCTCCTGGTTAATTTAACCACGATTGTTGTTTTCATTTGCCGTCTTGGACAACAAAACAACAAAATGCTTGCTTTATTTTGATTTTGAACGAAAATATTACTGTGTAATTGTGATAAATCGAACATACAATTATATATTTGCTGTTTGTATGTGCCTAGCAAACAGTGTGTTAAACCGCATTGAATAAATCCCTGACACTTGCATCCAGCAATCGCATTATCACTGCAGTTTCTTTGTTTTTAATCTCAACAAGAAACATCGCTGTGCTACATGCTGACTTGTCTATAAGGCTGAGGCCTTCGTGTAGGTAGCACCAGTCCTTTCATTCTTTCTCTTCTTTTCTCGACGATCGTCGCAACAACCCACATGCACGTGAGGCAGTAGGCCTACTACCAGTACAAGAATCTGGGTGCATATTCAGTAGATGTGAAAAGAAGAGATGTTTACAGCAGCGGTAGTGGTAGCGGTGGTGATGGTGCAAGTGTCATAGGCTAGTCGGTGGTTTATCCTGAAACCGTAGAGCGTGACCTACTTGCATATGAATGACATGACATTTTCCCCCGAAATATGGATATTCATCGTTTTCTTTCACCTTATTACCCGATCAAATGATACTTTCCTCTAAATTTGTTTGTGTAATCACACGCAATAAATACAACAATATTTGGGTCCGAGATTTCACGAAACGCTCACCGTTACAGCCGGCTAATCACAGTTAAGATACCAAGAGTATGCGGGGAAAAGTCATCTCTGTGGGACATTGTCCAATCACAAGATTTGGCGGGTGAAAACGTCATCTCATTCATATGTAAATAGGTCCCGCTCTACGTGTCAGGATTAACCACCGTCTAGCCTATGACACTAGTAGTTGCAGTACTAGCAGTAATGATGGTGGTGGTAGTGGTAGTAATTGTGGTTGTGGTCGTGGTGGTAGTGATTGTAGTAGTTGTGATTGTGGGGGCGGTGGTCGTGATGGTAGTGTTAGTAGTTGTCTTTGGGGGCGGTGGTCGTGGTGGTAGTGGTAGTAGTTGTGGTTGTGGGGGCGGTGGTCGTGGTGGTAGTGATTGTAGTAGTTGTGGTTGTGGGGGCGGTGGTCGTGATGGTAGTGGTAGTAGTTGTGGTTGTGGGGGCGGGGGTAGTGGTGGTAGTGTAAAGCAGAAACAGAAGCAGGAACAGAAACAGAAGCAAAAATAAAGGAAGGAACAGAAGCAGAAACAGAAGCAGGAACAGAAACAGAAGCAGAAATAAAGGAAGGAACAGAAGCAGAAACAGAAGCAGGAACAGAAACAGAAGCAGAAATAAAGGAAGGAACAGAAGCAGAACCGAGCCGGAACAGAAACGAGAAGCAGAAAGAACCGCAGGAACGAATGCGAAACAGATAAGCAGAACCAGGAACAGAAAAAGATGGAGGAATAGAAGCAGCAACAGAAGCACAAACTGAAGTTGAAACAAAGTAGAAACAAAAGTAGAAAGCAGAAACGGAAGCAGTAACAAAAGTACAAACAGAAGCAGAAGCAGGAACAGAAGCAGGAACAGAAACAGGAACAGAAGCAGGAACAGAAGCAGGAACAGAAACAGGAACAGAAGTAGAAACAGAAACAGGAACAGAAGTAGGAACAGAAGTACAAACAGAAGCAGGAACAGAAGTAGAAACAGAAGCAGGAACAGAACGATGACAGGATTACAAACTAAACAGGAACAAAGTAGAAACGAAGCAGGAACAGAAGCAGGAACGAGTAGCAGAACAAAACAGGACAAGAAACAGGAACGAAGGCAGGAACCAGAAAGTACAAACCAAAGCGGAACCATAAGTCGAAACAGAAGCAGGAACAGAAACAGGAACAGAAGTACAAACAGAAACAGGAACAGAAGTAGAAACAGAAGCAGGAACAGAAGCAGGAACAGAAGCTAACAGAAAGCAGGGGCCAGAAGCGGAACATAAGCAGTAACCGAAAACGGAGAACGGTGACCGACAACAGTCCAGTCAGTTGATGAAGAGAAATGAAGAAGACGTTGAAGAATCATCGGACAATTCTACGCAAACAGGCTACCCCCACTCACCCTTCAGTGCTACAGAATGGACAACCCGTTAGAACAAGCTGGCCTTTTCCTAACCATTCTTGTTTCTTCCTCGCCATTTCTCCAT
>JAWQFJ010012818.1:20000-32500 GCA_034096865.1 Theodoxus fluviatilis | reverse complement strand
CAATGATTATTTGCTTCATGACTCATTTGAATTAGGATTATTATCTTTTTCTCTCTTTTTGAAAGCAAAATACAAATATCCTGCCAAGTTTCTAATCACAGCTTCATCCTGCGACAATAAAATATCCACCAGGTCATCGGTATCATTGTTGTGTATAGAACATATGTATCTATTTCTCAGATCTGCAAAATGAGGACATTTGAACAATAAGTGTTACTGATTTGATGACATAATGGACAAATAGCAGGACTGTCAGTACAGTAACGTAATCTATGGCACAACAAGTCACTTATTCCTAATCTAAAACGAGTGATCATCTCTCTAAAAACCTTTTTATCTACACTGCATAAAATATTTCTAACTCTCTCGATTTTTTAAATAAGCGATACACAGAAAACCGATCCCTATCCTCCAGTTTTTTCCCCAGGCCTCATTAAATTTGTATATCAATCTTTCCCTCAGTGTCTTGACGAAACTTCGTTCTCCTGAGACACGTTGTTTAGTCCATTGTTCTTCAAAGCCATATTCAAGTAAAAGACGTCTTACTTTTGTTGCCCAGTTATTGCTATGAACTTGCTTAACCATCATGTTGTATGCTAATTTGGGTAATCTGGAGTCTTCCAGAGAGAGAGAGAGAGAGAGAGAGAGAGAGAGAGAGAGAGAGAGAGAGAGAGAGAGAGAGAGAGGTGTCAAGCCCTGGATATCTTCAGTCCAAGGACTCCAAGATCAAGATCCAATGTACGACCTGACGCGTGGTTCGTCGGCGTCATCTTGTCAGTAAAGTAGAATGGTAGTGGGACGACTACAACTATAACAAGTAAAACCACTGAGAAAGACAGGACTCTCTCCCCTAGTATGATTATTTCATTTGATCCAAACGAATGTTTTTGACAATTAATATTTTCTTTTTACGTTACAAAACTCGGATGACAGAATTATTTCATTTCCAAAGTGGCACGAACACGATACTAGACACATTAAACACTCACTCGGAACGTTTTCAAGAGAACGCAGAAAGCAGCAAAATACATGTATATGTGGACGTATTATTTGGCCTTTTTTCGGATGCTCCCATCATTTACATACAAATCTTTTGTCGTTCATACAGTCATCACATCGCTAAATTCCACATAGGTTAAACCTAATTCATTAAAAAAGTTTGTTATTTACGTAACAGTAATTTAATTGTTAAAAATCGCGAAATGTATTAATCCCCAGTACTACAATGTGCAAACTGCGTTGACAGCAGGTTTTACACCCATTCACTCCCAGAGGAAAACCACAGCGACGACCGGGAAACCATTCCACAGAGCGACTGGTATCGACTGGGGGTAAACGATCCGACTGCATGTCGCCCGCCCGCCATAATGCTGTCGTCACTTCCTTTGTCCTCAAAACGAGGCTGTGACGTGGTGCATGCTGCCCGCACGCCGTTGATGGCTGGCTCCTGCAGCAGACGATTGGCGTCAACGTAAAATGCTACACACAGCCCGGAACTTGGGCGTTTACTGACCAATTTAAGTCAATTCTGATCTCGATAATTTCCTCCTAATTCCACCCCCCTCCCTTTCCAGTCCGTAAGCGATCGGGTCTCCCTAAAAGACGAAACCGCGTTGAATGGGAGACCCCTAAGAGCCCTCATTAGTAGAGGGTTACGGCTGGTTGCGTTTCGTTTAATTGTAGTTCTTGGTTTTGCTTCCTGTCTCTCGCCGGAGGGCCCCGGGTCAAACAATGAGAACGCAGAGAGGTTCATTTGCATAAATGCAGGTTATCTCCCCTGCGGAAAAGTCCCCCTCAATGAATGTTGTTCGCCAAGATGGAGATGTGACAGATTCCTGGTTGGAGAACTGACGCGCTGACAACGTGGAGGCGTGTTTCTCTTGCCGTGGAGTTTTGTCAACGAGGGGCACGCTGGGCTGTCAGGGGCTGGGAGACTGTTGGCTGGCTGCGCTGGTTTCGTGCGGGTCCTCGTGTTTGTCGTGAGGAAGAGGCGGCGAGACGCTTAAATCTGGAAGCAAAGCTTGCCGTTGTTTTCGCAGTCAGGAGCTATTGCGCATGAACAAGAGTGGCGAGTTCAGACGGCCTCGTTAGCGACACGCAGACAATTGACCTCTCGCAGCACAGTCCACCGCACATCGCCAGCCAGTCGGCGCGTGTTTATTTGTCATCATCGCATGCAGTTTCCTCGTGACAGCAGTTGCCTTAGACACGCGCGGACTCGTGTTGAGAAGTCAACAGGGCTTACGCTCCAGGCAGAAAAACACCGACTTGTTCTAATCGTGAGCGTGGAGTGTGTGAAGGTCCGACCTTCAGTGATTGTCCTAGGAAACACAGTTTAAGGCTGCTGTTTTCGACAGTGTCCAATCAATAGCCTACCTCAGAGGAACAGTTTGTCTCAAATTCGGCTGTGGACGGAGTGTTGGGAGAGGTAAATTCTTGCTGCCGGAACAGGAAAAGCTGATACTGCTGCACTGACGTGACACGTCAGGCGCAGACAAATTTGGTTCTGAGTACGTTAAAAACTTCTTGTACTTTTTACGGTCATGGTGCAGTTTCGTATGTGCTATAAAACTGAGATGGCAGTACAGGGATACAAACATTCCATTACTATGTGGCTTCTTATGAAATTTATTGAATACCAAAACTGGGGTAATTCATTTGCCCGGGATTTGCAAATAATATTTAAAATATTTAAAATTCAAAATATTCGGATTTAACAAATTGGTATATCAAAATATAATGTAAAAGATGATTTTAAAAAGTTCATGAAAATTAATTATATCGTTGGAGTGATAAATCAACGGAAAAGCGTTCTCCAAGCAGTGTTGTTTCAATTTATAGATGACGTGTACGGTATTTGGAAACAATCACAAGAACTGGTTGAGTACGAACAAGTCGACAAGATTTCCCTCTTTATACGCAATTACAAATCGCATAGGGAGACGCAGTGAGTCAACTCTACCCTCCAACCCACAGGGGAATCAAACTAAAAGACAACTGATACATAAAGCGTGCAGGTTGTTCCAGAGACCTAGCACTCCATCGAGCCCAAATTGTCACTTGAACGACTTTACATGATGGAGCGCTAACCAAGATGGCTTCCGCGATGCATTCTCATCGTCACATAGCGCACTTCTCAGCCAGCTTAGCAAAGCTGCAGCTGCAGACTGGTCGTTCCTTGAGAAAGCTGATAAGAGACATTATGCTGCAGCTGCGCATCAAGGCTCGGCACCGCTAGAATAGAAAATCATGTCGAAATGACATTGCCTATTTGCAGTGTGAGCAAAAATTTCCCCACGCTTACATCAAGGGAGGTTACACAACGAAGGACTAATGTAAGATATAGTTACTTCCCTTCAAATTGTTTCTAAATCTTTCTAGGAAATTTTGCTCACATCTTCCCGAGTAATTATTTCAAAACAGTTATTCTTTCGAAAAAGAAAATAACATCTGCATAACTTCTTGTAACGTTTTGCATTGGCTGGATGTTTCTTACAGGTCGACATGTGTGCCACTGCACACCTTTGTGATGGTGACTTCCTTCCATTCCATCAGCAGCCATTTTGGACCTACACGAGCAGCCTCTCCGCGGCGGGCTATCTAGGGGCGCGTTTGTTTGGCCCAAAATCTCGAGATTCTCCCTGAATGGCTAGTCGAGGGCGAGTGAGACGCCCCTACAGCTAGAAAAACGGCCAGTCATCAATTGGCAAGGCGGAAGAACATGGCTGCGTCCCGGCGCCAGAGTCGGTGAAGAAGTTGCTGATAGACGAAATAACTGACGATACAGATATCACAGCAGTTTTTCACTTGATAGAACACACCATGGTGTCATATCGAATGGCACGGGAACTTTTTCAACGGAAAACACCCAACCCGGGTTCAACTGTAGACAATTTTGTCGAAAATGTTACGTCTCGATTCATTTTGATCAATTCAAGGGACATACGTACGTATACGGTGTTGTGTGTTTGTAAGCGATGAAAAAAATTCGGCAGTGTATAACCAATACACCTACTCCTTTTAATATACAAATGAACACTCGAACAGCAAATTCTTCAGTGTACGTACCCTTTTCCATTCTCAAACCCTGAGAAGCACATTACGGGCATTGTTATCTCCGAACGCTAGCCCAACTCGCACTGTCTCCGCCATTTTGGCTCATCCGGGTCTCTGCAGCGGGAAGCATCGAGGGAGCTCCGGAGCTCCCTCGGCCTCTCGCCTTCACGTCGAGTGTGTCCTTATGAGCGAGGAACGTAGGAAACGCCTAGCCCTCGCGATTCTCTCGAGAATTTGGGCCAAACAAACGCGCCCTAGCGCTCGATAGCGCGTGAATCTTGAACGGTTTGTATAGGCTAGCGCAATCGAGCGCTCTCTGGCTAGGCTTCTTGAACGACCTACTGGTCATCTTTTTCGCGTTTACTCGCAGGATTTTCACATTGTTAGGTGCTCTCACGCTTTTCTTGTAACGATTCATCCTGCCACACATTCTCAATATCTGCAAGGGGTTTTGCATGGTACTTTCGAGCGTTCTGTTTGCCGTGGAATTTACACGCCAGAAATGTCTTCGGCAAACGCGTCGCTATTTTGTCAAAACTTGAATGCTGTTTTTCGTTCATCTCTGTCCACCGTTCCAGCCAGGAAACGCTAACGTTTCTTCGTGTGTGTGCACTTTCAACCAGATGAGGACCTTTCACCAGAAGTTCCCGTCACCATGAGGCAAGTGAACTGTAATATGATTATTTCACTGTCACTTAATCCTGTCAACGGCATTAATTACTTTCCAAAGATGATTGATTTGCATCAAACGTTGTATGTGACCCCTGCGGATGAAGAGTAAGAAGTGACCCTCCGCGTCTCTCTGCGTGATTGTTAGAGGCAAATGACGAGGGAAATCGTGAGATGCTCTCATCCTAACCAGTTCTAGGGGTTTTTCGTGATCAGTGGCCCTACATAGCCTACAAAGGATGATGGGCTGTATAATACCCATCCATCCATCCGTCCGTCCGTCCGTACGTTCATCCGTCCGTCCCTCCCTCTATTCCTCCCTCCCTCCCTCCACCCTCCCTCCATTCCTCCCTCCTTCCATACTTCCATCCATCCTTCCATGTCCATCCATCCATCCTTCCATGTCCATCCATCCTTCCATGTCCATCCATCCATTCTTCCATGTCTATTGATCCATCAACTTTTTGTCTCTATTTTCCGTATCAGCTGCCGATAGTATTTGCAAATGTAAATATTTCACTAGCAAATGTAATGATGGAGAAAGAGGGGGAGGAGGTGGGCGGATAATGATGGAAATTGGAAGATGAAAGGAGGAAGATGGAAGATTATAGAAGGAGGAAGATGGAAAGAGGAGATGGAAGGTGGGAGGAGGGACATGAAAGGAGGAAGGTGGAAGGTGGGAGGAGGAAGATGGGATGATAAAGGTGGAAGGTGGGAGGAGGAAGATGGAAGGAGGAAGATGGAAGGAGGAGATGGAGGATGGAAGGAGGAAGATGAAAGGAGAAAGGTGGAAGGTGGGAGGAGGAAGATGAAAGGAGGAAGGTGGAAGATGGAAGGAGAAGATGGAAGGAGGAAGATGGAAAGAGGAAGGTGGAAAGTGGGAGGAGAAAGATGAAAGGAGGAGATGGAGGATGGAAGGAGGAGATGGAGGAAGGAGGAGATGGAGAATGCAAGGAGGAAGATGGAAGGAGGAAGGTGGGAGGAGGAAGGTGGGAGGAGGAAGATGGGAGGAGGAAGATGGAAGAAGGAAGGTGGAAGGTGGGAGGAGGAGATGGACGATGGATGGAGCAAGGAGGAAGGAAGAAGATGGACGGAGGAAGGTGGAAGGAGGAAGATAGAAGGAGGAAGGTGGAAGGAGGAAGATGGAAAGAGGAAGGTGGAAGGAGAAAGGTGGAAGATGGAAGGTGGAAGGAGGAAGGTGGAAGATGGAAGAAGGAAGATGGAAGGAGGAAGATGGAAGGAGGAGATGGGGGATGGAAGGAGGTGATGGAGGAAGGAGGTGATGGAGGAAGGAGGAGATAGAGGATGAAAGGAGGCAGATGGAATGAGGCAGATGGAATGAGGCAGATGGAATGAGGCAGATTGAAGAAGGCAGATGGAAGGAGGCAGATGGAAGGAGGCAGATGGAAGGAGGCAGATGGAAGGATGATGGAAGAAGGAGGCAGATGGAAGGAGGCAGATGGAAGGAAGCAGATGGAAGGATGATGGAAGAAGGAGGAAGATGGAAGGAGGCAGATGGAAGGAGGCAGATGGAAGGAGGATAGAGGAGGATGGAGGAGGATTGAGAAGGATGGAGGATTGAGGAAGGAAGAAGACGGAAGGAGGAGGATGACGGACTGAGGAAGAAGGCGAAAGAAGCAAAAAGGCGAAAGAGGAGAGAGATGGATATGGAAGAAAAATTAGCAGATAAGAACAGAAGATGTTCTATCTCCAAGCTCTGTGAACCCATTAATACATTGGGAATGAAATCTCCTCTTCCACGACAGTAAACCCTCCTTCTCGCCAAACTCCACACACTCTTCTGTCTCTCTCTTCGTCCCCAGCCTCTGTCGCGCCACCTCATTGATCCCTGTGACGCGTCCATCTGTTCATTTCGCCTTGACACGACGCTAGTTTCCCAATTATCCCCTCCAAAACAGTAGGCTGGGCTCCCACATGGGGATTCCGACGGTCCATCCCTCCCATTCCAAACCCTCCTCAGAGCGGCCCTTCATGATTAAACGGTGCCGTGCGGGCCCTGGGCACCTCCTTGACTGCGGGTGATTGGCAGCCGCTGACGCCATTTTGTTGACTCGGTCCTGAAGAGGGCGGATGGAGCATCTGTCTGTCTGAGTCAGAGTTGCTTGATTTCCTTCTTTGCCTCATTGTCGTCTGGCCTTCCCGGAGCCCGCCAGGTGAAGGAGGGCGAACTGATGTGGTCTAGGGCTGTTTGGCTGCCTGGAGCAGAGAGGGTGGCGGCGACGGTGAGGGTGGAGGTGAAAGATCTCGAGGTGACACGAAGAGGTGACCACAGTCACGTGTATAGCCACAGCGTACCCGGAACATTTGGGTCGAGATATCGGTGTAAACTGCGCTATTGGAAGGACCGTCGGTGCAATGACATGGTATTTGAGAACGAGGATGATGCTTTGTTTTGCTGTGCAGAGATTGATTCCTGACGGTGGTTGCGCCAAATTCATACACATATGATTTCAGAACAAGAAATAATGAACACCTGTAAAATTGATCCATATTTCATTTTTTGACCTATTTCGTGCAGTAGAGATGATCGCAACAGAGCTTTTGCTGTACATGCAGACTAATATTTGAATACTTAATGGACAGAGGTTTGGATTGGAGGTGTTCGTATATTCTATAAGCTCTCGGTGCACAAAGGGGCTTTAGTCCAGTGGTTAGGACGATAGCCTTGCGACTGGCAGGTGTGTTGTTCAATGCAGCGCGGTTCCCAGAGTTGCCATCTCGGGCGACGTGCTTCGCCCGCACTTCCTCTCCTAACGAGGATCCCTCTGTGGGTTGGAGGTTGAAAGAATGGACCCATCGTGTCTCCCTACACGATTCGTTAGAGACGAGTACATAGGGACATCGTGATGTGAATTGCGCTTACTTGGAACTATTCTAGTGATATTTGTACTTAATGGCTTTACATAGCCTAAAAATCTGATGGGCCGTAAAAGTCCATCCATCCATCCATCCATCCTACCGAGGGGTAAAATTGGTCCATTTATCCCTCCCTCCCTCCCTCTCTCCCTCCATCCATCCCTCCCTCCATCCATCCATCCATCCGTCCTACCGAAGAGTAACATCGGATACTGGGCACTGCCTAGCGGCGACGGGGGATGAACTCCTTAAATGAATTATTGTATATTTGAGCAGCACCATTATTTATGTTCAAGCCATACTTGAAGAATTTGTGTACTTTTGAGCTTTAAAAAAAAATCGAGCAAGTGAGAGGAAGTTGGGAGATTGAAAAAGGAGATGCCAAATCAGGTGTGAGGTATTGGGTGAAGAGGGGACCAAAAATATGGGTAGATACTTGAGAAGGCAGAAAACGGTGTCGCAAAGGAAATGTTGAACGTTACAGCGGTGAAAAAGGTGGCGGCGGTGGCCACAACGAAGACGCTCTTAGGAAAGGGAGAAGAGGGAGGGAGGGAAGGGGGGGGGAGAAAGAGCTAAGGAGAGACAGAGAGAGGGAAAGAAGGAAGGAAAGAAAGAGAGAGGAAAAGAAAGAGAGGGAGGGAAAGAGGGAGGGGGGGAATGAGGGAGTAGGGGAGAGAGGGAGGATGGTAGAGATGAAGGGTAGTGGTGGTTGGGGGTGGGAAAGGGGACGGAAAAGGGAAAAGGGGGAAAGGATAATATGGGAGCAGTAGGGAGGGGCAGAATTTATTTTTAAAAAAGGTTGGCC
Organism: Theodoxus fluviatilis; assembly: GCA_034096865.1. Lineage (NCBI taxonomy): Eukaryota > Metazoa > Mollusca > Gastropoda > Cycloneritida > Neritidae > Theodoxus > Theodoxus fluviatilis. Next base: position 24,093 of record JAWQFJ010012818.1, on the reverse strand, counting down.
ACTCAAGCTCAAAAGGAAGAGAGGGAGAAAACTGACAGTGAAAAGGAGTGTGGTCTCTCATATTCATATTTACTTGTCAGATTGAAACTTCACTTGGTTCTGATTTTGTTGAAATGAACAGAATAATTTTACTTACATGAAACTAGTTGAAGCATTGCCAAGATACTGCGACACATTTCGTCATCACAAATGTTTACAAGGAAAGAAGTAGTCAATGAGAATATTATGGATGTTCAAGCGCTTACATCTGGATACTCATTTTTTGTGGCATTTGTTTTCTCATGATCTACCCCCTGTGGGTTCGGGGTGAGAATTGACCCACCGTGTCTCCCTACACGATTCGTAAGAGGCGAATAACTAGGGACACCGTGACTTGATTTGCGTTTACTCTAAAATGTTCCAGTGATTTTCGTGCTTACTGGCTTTATATGGCCTACAAAAGCTGATAGGCCGTTAAACACCACCCATCCATCCATCCATTCTCATGATCTACAGAAAATGGAGATTTCGTCAGCCATGAAATTACTTCGTTAAAATTATGTATAGTAATCTAAATGCAAAGTGTTCAATACAGTTTCTTTAATATAAAGATTGTCAAGTTTTCCTGTGGCCTACTGTCGACAATGAAACTCGTATCAAATGTGTTAATGGGTTCTGCAACTATTTGCACAATGCATGTATTTATTTCACGGCTGGTTGACGTTATGTGTAACTTGAGCGTCGAAAAAAAAATTATGATCTCAAAATGGACTGCATTTTAGTGGCTTCTGGAAACTTTTCAAAACGTTGTTCTGGGGTTATTGCGCTGAATCCTAAGTTTCTTCATGTAATGAAATCGGGTCTTCACGACTGAACGATTTCTACGAGGGCATTTTGAAGATTTGAATTGCAAATCAGGAGTATGAGCGCGTTTGAAGCGGATTTTGCATGTTGTGGGGATGACATCGAACTTGCACTCATATTTCAGTGCCAAGTTCATTTTTCTCCCTGACAGCCGGGTTGCATTTGGGTGTTAATCTTCTTGTCCCCAAACCCAGACTGGGAGTCTGGCGACCCCTCTGTAATTAATCTACTCTCCTCCCGCTCCTCGGCCTCAAAGGCTTCGCAACGCCGTCTGGGGAACCGCCACCACGCTCGACGTCATGATTAAAGCGCGGGCAAAACAAAAAGCAAACCGAAAAAGAAACGACGAGAAAAGCGGCTTCGCCTCGCTCCATTGTCCTCCGCCGCATTGTGGCCTGTTTTTCAATTATCTCATCGGGGTCTTGATAAATCCCTCCACAATAGGTGGGGACTTAAGTAGTGCCATTGCCTGCCCCCGAATCTAAACATGGGGCCTGCTGGAGGGATTCGGCCAAGTGGCGCGATGAACCGTCTGGGAGCTGGCACGCCGTCCTTTGTTTCAAGGCGAGTCAACACAGCAACAAAGAATGGGAATGGACCTTCTTCTGGAAGCAAGAGGGAAGCACGCCCGTGGTTCCGCCCCTGGTTCAAGAGCCGGGATCAGAGGGAGTGGATCCCAGTGAGTTTGCAGAAGGAAAATTACTCAAGGCATTATCAATGCAATTAATGAATCATACCCCTGCCTGCTTCCGGGTTTTTGAGGGACAGGCAGACAAAGCGAGACTTCCATTGTGTCCTACTGAAAGGGGAGTCTGCGTTTGAAACGTCCGAGAAAGGACGAGATTCCGTCGAGAAGTACAGGGCTCAACGAGCGTTGGATCTGAAGAAGCAGGAGGAAAATGTGTGGAAAACTGCAGAGCGAAAAAGTGATCGCTGAGAAAGGAATTTCGATGGTATCAGTTTTGTCTAAAAATTTTATCATTCGTTGTTCGTCATTCCATGAACGAGTATGCCATGGCTTGCTGAATGAAAGGAAAAGGCGTGGCCATTTGCATGAATTCTTGTAAAAACATTTTTTAAGGTAATCAACAATAAACGAAGCAATACTGTTGACAAATCCGATGAGCGTCTCTCATGCCCTTATATGAGATGCACTGCTCGGTCAGCATTTGGTTGTTAACTGTAACGGTTCCCAAATTGTCGTGTGCCTTTGTGATGATCAGGGCATAACTTTGTCAATGCCGGTTTTCTCTTTAATATATATTCCATATACAGTATGTAATTTCTAATATCGTGCTCAAAAAACTATAGCACCTGTAAATGAACTCTTAATAATTAGTGAACATTCTTATAAACTTTAATTGTTTAGAGTCATTCGATCTTTATCAGAAAAGACAACTGAAAACTTAGAACCCTGAAGTGCATCATCCCATATAGTGGCATCCATTTTTCTCCGAGCGCTTATCGAGAAAATTTGGGGCGTGAACTTAACTTGATGAATGGATGCCTTATGGGATTTCTGTGTTCTTCATAACAAAGCTGAAGTTTATGAGGCAAGGAGGATCTCTAATCCATTTCATAGAACGGACCCGAATTCACTGGAAGGCCACGGCGTTAGATTCAAATACGTCACTCGAGGTCTGTTTTCATTTTGTGAGGAATTTCGCACTCCCCTTTTGCAGGGGTCGTTTGTTTTCAAGTTTTCCTTTGACTGCACCCGGCGGACTGATCGCAGCGATGAGTGCCCGGATGGGGGCCTCGAGGTTAAATTTGAATATTTTTCACATCGCCCGTAGTGAGTTATAAGGTAGCCAAGATTCTTTTTCAATTAAGAGCTCTTGGGTCCGTTCTAAACCCTGTCCGAGAGGAAATTTATCAAGTGTCGTCTTACAATTCCTGCAAGACCTGCCTCCTCCTGGGCCCAACCGGAAAGGCGTCATGGCGATTGGGACAGACAAAAGAAGAATTCCAATAGAAGCGGAACGCATTTCGTTCCCGGAACGAGGATCGGCCGTAATTCCCCTGCAGCCTTTTCTGGGCATGGGTCCTAGCTTCGGGGAGAGGCAAAACGCGTGTACGGCTGCCCCTCCCATTACAATTAGCATGGCAAGGCCGTCCATCTTGTGTTGCCATCGGACTACAGACGTGCAGGCGATTACGCCACGCGGGAGGGAGCGATTAGCTGGAGATGTACGAGGTACAGGCAGAATGGGAGGAAAAAGTTGCCCGAAGAGGAGTAGGAAACGGATGCTGGTCGAAGCTGAGGGAGATGAGAAGGAGAGAGGGGAGTGAAGAATGAGAGAGAGAGAGAAAAAAAATACCAGTAGTTATCCAAAGCGGACATAATAGTAGAAATTGTAGTGGTAGTGTAAGTCGCTATAAAAAACCACACCTTTACCTTTTAGTGGAATTGTAGTTGTTGTGGTGGTAGTATTGTAGTGGTGTAGTGCAGTAGGAGTGATAGTAGTAGTGGTGGTGGTGGTGGTAGTGTGAGTGGTATTAAAAGTATTATAACGAGCTATACATATATGCGACCTCTTCAAATAGAGCATTAACACGACCCCTTTAATAAAATTCCTTAGAATTATACCTTCCCGCACCTGCAGAACAGTCACATTACCTCCCATGCGAGAGTACATTGACCGCAGGCGAACTACTTATTATGCTGATGAACGCATCATTTTTAAGATCGGAATGTGGCGTAGTACCTTGATCTGTTGGCAGTTATGCGAGGCGGTGAGGCGTCGTGGTTCAGTCCTTGCTCGGGATGACTCGACTGTTTTTCCCAAAATATCTGCGTCCCGTTAAGAATGGAGCGTTAACACGACCCCTTTAATGGCTTCCTTTTAAAATGGTAGTAAACGTCGTAGAAGTAGTAGTAGCAAAAGCAGCAGCAGTAGTAGTAGTGGTAGTAGCAGTGGTGGTGGTAGTAGTGGTGGTGGTGGTGGTGGTAGTGGTGGTGGTAGTGGTGGTGGTAGTGGTAGTAGTAGTAGTAGTAGTAGTAGTAGCTTTTGGAGGAGGAGGAGGAGGAGGAGGGGGAAATATGAGGGCACGAGGTTTAGAGAAGAAACGGTCGTGGTGGGCATGCAAATTACGGACGTCTTTCCTACGGAGGAGGAGGAACAGGAGGAGGGAGATGAGGAGGAGGAACAGGAGGGTGGAGAGGAGGAGGAGAGGAAAGAGAAGAAGGGGTAACAGGAGGATGAAAGCAATAGGACGCGGTGTTGGTTAGGTGCGCTCAAGGTAGCGT
>JAWQFJ010012818.1:5000-15000 GCA_034096865.1 Theodoxus fluviatilis | reverse complement strand
AAGGCGAGTAAGTACGCACGTCGCATATTTGACACGTACAAGCTATTGGGATTTTCGTGACCAATGGTCTTGTAGAACCTACGAAACCTGATAGACTCTGAAGTCTCATTATCATTATCATCATCAGTTCAGGGGTGGGGCACCACTTCTCAGTATGCACCCTCTGGTGAACCATTGCTCGACAGCAGTACTTGGGCAATAGCATCGCCTGCCAGCCACCCCTTGGACCTGGAATGATTTCGTGCAATTCGTGCAGATGAAGAAAGCCTTCTCGTCCTGTTGTTTCCCGCCAAGATCCTCCTGTGGGTTCGGGGTAAGAATTGACCCACCGCGTCTCCCTACGCGATTCGTAAGAGGCGAATAACTTGGGACACCGTGACTTGAATCGCGTTTGATCTAAACTGTTATAGTGATTTTCGTGCTTACTGGCCTTATATAGCATACAAAGGCTGATATGCCGTAAAACGAAATCAATCCAATCCAATTCCACCAAGAAATTTTGCCTCCCCTGTTTATTTGATTTTCTTTTTGTCATTCGGTTGTTTACGCAAACATAAAAAGGTTGTTACTCATGGTGTGAATGAAGCCACGTTCAGCCGCCGTAAACAGCCATTTCTCTAAGTTCTAAAAGTATTTAAACAGGTAAATAGTCATCAGTGTTTCATCTTGTAGCATAATTGAGTGTGAGTGGCTTGAAATAAACTAGTACCTTTCATCAAAAACCATGTGCAAATCTTAAAAAAATGAGAAAAAATGGTAATCTGTCTATACTTGCTTCCGCTTTGTGTTTTACAATTGATGATAATGAAGATAAATAGTATTTATTCCAGCTGTCATGTATATACTTCTACTTCTTCCCCCCACCCACCCCCACCCACCCACCCCCCGTCCTCACCCTGCCTTCTTGACATTTGATTTCCACATCTGTGTACATACTTGTATATTTTTGCTTGACTGCTTATTTGTGATTTGCGTAATGTTGGGCTGTATGTTTTCTTCTAAGTATGGTTGACTATATGCATGTACAGAGCATGTGCATGCAAATGTGTATGGTACTGTCTTTTTTGTATTATCTGTTGTCACATACGCTTAGAACCACTGGATAAGGCGCATTATAAATACAATAAATTATTATTAATATTGTTATTATGTTTACTTCTTACACGCACGATAGAGAAGAAACAACAAGGACAACAACCTAAAGCATAAATTGCAATTAATATAGTTTTTAAATACCAGAAAGCCATGTCAGTCATACCGTTCTTAATATGTAGGTTGAGTGCAGTACCGTATTCTCTGCGCCATCTATCACGTCATACCACCACGACACGGTGAAACACTTTTCTGCAGCTTAAACAGGCATGTCTTCATGTTAGATGCGTGACCATGGATGAAAAACAAGGCTAAATTAGGAAGAACACTTTTCGAGAAACGCTGACTAAAGTTTCCAGCACAGTAGTCACATATACATTTTCCTGAGCTTTACATCACGTAAAAAAAGAAATACTGATTTCCTCTACAAACATGATTGTTTTTATTCTTCTGGAATATGCATGAATGAAAAAAATATTGTGGTTAAAATTTTCAGTTTGTCTTTTTCCCTATTTGAGCCTTGTTTTCTCTTGCACGGTGACATATAAGAAAGACAAGTGGGCTTCATTGTTTCTGATGAGAAGATCTACTGTCCAAGTCCTTCTAATGTGAAGGATTGATGGCCAAGACCTCTCGTGGAACAGTCTGTTGGAGAGTCGCTCTGAGCATTTGCTGCTGTATATTGCATGAATAGAAAGGGGGGTAAAAGGTACCCAACCGATGTTGTCTCTATGTATTGTTCTCACCTCTTCGAAAAATGCGTTCTCTATTTCCCGATTATATAGTTAGGGTGATAGTCACAGGCGTATTCAGAATACACATGAAAAACATACTTGGCTTAAAATGAACCAAGCATTATGAGAAACCTTTTCACTTTTGCTTCATATCTTCATCAGTGTTTCGAAGCAACGGAAATATAATCAGTGGAAAACTCACTGAACATTAGCTTGTCGTGTATTCGCAGCTCTAGGGGGTTGCTTCCAATCCAGGGCTAACGGCATCCGCGAAAACTGCATTGTCTCCTTTGCTCACTTCTGCACGAGGGGGGTGTCCTATTCCAAACTAGATTCACTTTCGCAACCGGCAAGTGGATCTGCTATTCCCTTGAATTAATTCGAAATCAAATTTTTAAACATTTTGACCCCGTTGACACAACCCGATCAATGGCCGATATCAACTTTCATCGGCAAACGTGAAAAAGCTCTCCCCTCGCTCATTAGAAGCGCACTCGGGCTTGTTGGATTTCATTGGCACACCTCATGCCAATTTGGAAACTTGAGGACTACCCCCAGAATGACGCGCGATGGAAGAAACTCTCGCCTCTTCGGGATGAGAGGATGCCATCTCGGGCGGAGGAGGGAGGATGCTGGGGTGGGAGAGTGGCGGTTGGGAAGTTAGGAAATCTGGAAGAAACTGGGGTCGGGACATCGGGTATAGTGGCAAGAGGAAAGGAAATGCACAGATTGCAAAAGGGAGTTCAGGCAGGCAAAGTCAAATTTGAGTCAAAGTCCTAAAGTTGTAGTTGGGCACAACATTGCCTAACTTCCAGGTTGTCTTTTCTCCTTGAAGCCCCTGTTGGTTGTGGGTAAGAACAGACCCACCACGCAGTTCACAAAAGGTGAATAACGAAGGAAATCAAGCCTTTCTCTCACTGTAACCAAATAAAGTGATTTTGTATGCAGTGGCGTGGCTAAGCCCGAGAATACTTCATTTATTCAATCAATCATTCAATCAATCATCATTCATTCAATCATTCACTCGTTTTCTCACTGAGATGTTGTTTCATAATCATCGACCTTGAACTTTCTATGTGGAAATACGTGGAATGAGGTGGTGGTGATATGGCTCCATAAATGGAGGGGTGAAGGAGGAGGAGAATATTAATGATGACAATAAACGGTTAGATCATTTTGAACGTGGTCCTAATTCCATGCACAATTCTGTTAAATTAAGTTGTCATTTGTTTGCAAGAGGTGTTCAATAATTGAAACAAGATCTATTGAGGCGGACAACAATGATTAACTGCTAGAATTTTGAAATGGAATTTTTGTAGACGATCTAGATCATAATAACAACATTGAATTAGTGCAGCGTCTCACAAAAACACACACGCAATAATGATAGACGGCCAGTGGGAAAATATATCGGAGTAACAAATGGAAACATTTCAGTGCTTGAGATAGAACATACTTACGACAAAACGGATGGATGGATGGATGGAGGGAGGGAGGGAGGAAGGGAGGGAGGGATTGAGGGAGAGGGGGATTGAGGGAGGGAGGGATTGAGGGAGAGAGGGATTAAGGGAGGGAGGGATTAAGGGAGGGAGGGATTGAGGGAGGGAGGGATTGAGGGAGGGAGGGATTGAGGGAGGGAGGGAATAAGGGAGGGAGGGATTAAGGGAGGGAGGGATTGAGGGAGGAAGGGATTGACGGAGGGATGCATGGATGGAGGGATGCATGGATGGAGGGATGCATGGATGGAGGGATGAGGGAGTGAGTGAGTGAATGAATGAATGAATGAATGAATGAATGAATGAAAGAACGACAGATGCGGTAAAGCCTGAGAGCTTTTGTCAGCTATGTAAGACCGTTGGCTACGAAAAATCACCGGAGCTACTTTAAGAGCGAGTCAAGTCACGATTTCCCTAGTTATTTGATTTTTACGAAACACGTAGGGAGTCGCAGTGGAACTTTTTCCCCCGCCAATCCACAGGAAGTGACGAAAAGCACGTAGAGTTCACGTCGTATCGTGTCAGTCAGCAAATGTCTTTGTGGAGGTGTGGAAGTTGACTATTCAACGTATACCCAGTTGCCATCAATGACAAAGCTCGTAGAGATCCCAGCGCCTCCAAGCCATGCCAGGACGTGACAATCCAAGGATGGAGCCAAGATAGACGTGGATGTGGAATGTCTGCATGTGCGTGGGACTGGAGTAGGGGGCGGATGGAGTGGGAGTGGATGGGGAAAAACGATTTGGGGGAACTTGGAACAACAAAAATCGCGACTGCTTCGTCAGGGAAAGCGGCAGATTGCTTCAATCCTGGCGGGTTTGGCGAGACTAAGTAGAAGTCAATAGAGGTGCCAAACAATCTCCTTGCCCGTCCTCTAATTGATTCCTCCTGGCCCCCAGATGCGCTCTCCAGAAAAATTCCCCAGCACAATCGACTTAAGTAATTCGCCGAGCCTCTCCAGTCTTTACTCCATTACTGGACAAAGGGAGTCCACGCTTCTCTCCCCTGCAGTGGGGACGGGAGGGGGTCGGGGCTGATACGCTGGCAGATGTCCCATGTTGACCAAGGCAGGCCCCAAGTTTCACCCAAACTCCAGCAGGAGACGCACAGCCAAGAGAGTCGTGTGCCCGTGTTGTCCCTACGCCGCTAATGTGATTGCAGGACGCTGAGAGAGAAAAGTCCGAGCCTCGGTGACGATCCCCTCATTTGCATAAGACTTGTGCCAGAGCCCTCTGGCGGAGACGCCGCGGTGACGTCAGGCAGGGGAGGTAATTCCCGCGAGGCGGGAAGTTATCCCCGGGCCTCACGGGGAAGGATCCTAATGCATGGGGAGTCATGTTCGTCGACTGTCTCCCTTTCCTCCAGCTCCGGTCTGTCTTTGTCTTGTCTTTGCGCGTGGGTCCACGGTCAACAGAGCCCCTGAAAGGGCCTATGGTATCGCGAGGTGATTCATGTCCCGATTTGCAAGTTTTACTCGTGTTGATTGGTATTGTATCGATGCCTCCCGCCAAATCATCCCAGATTCCAAACTGATTTACGCTTCCCTTCCTCCCTGAAAGGTTGGCTTTGGTCCGCTCTCGCTGGACGGCTGTTGCTGTTGGTTTGCGGTGTGGAGCCAAGGGTCGGTTGAGACCTGAGGGGATTCTCCATCTAACAAGTTAGTCCGGGGCTGCATTCATTGGAACAGGTGATTCTCAGACAGCAACGACCATGCCACTCTGGTGCTAATCAACGTTAGCTGCTGTTATGAATTGGTTTTGTATGCAGAGTGACCTGAATCGACTGTGGAATATAGTAGCCATAAAGAGTTATCGATAGTATGAAAGAAAGCTAAATGAATGAATGAATGAATGAATGAATGAATTAATGAATGAATGAATGAATGAATGAAGCTTTTTTGGTATGTCGACCTTTGTAGGCTATGTAAGGCCATTGATCACAAACATCGCCCCAGTTAAGAAGAGTAAGTCTCGTCTCTATTTCCATAGTGTGTTTTTTCTTCTTCTTCTTTTGTAAGTTACGTAGGAAAAAGCAGTGGGTCTATTCCTACCTCCATATTAGATGAGATGGCAGAAAGTTGAGTTTGTAGTTTTAGTCAACTTGTGGAAAACTTTTCCATAGAGAAAAGACGAACAGAAATGTTAAGTCCCTAAACACTGACTGATTCTGTTGTCTGGCATGTGCGCGAAAATAAAACTGCACTTCATTGTGGAACTCCCAAGTAAACATGCAATGACTGTGAGGACGAGAGAAAAATAATGCCGCAGTTTTTAATGTTCAGAGTCCATATCTTCCATTACCCGACAGTATTTTCTTCCATCTACAATTGCTATATTCCAGGCATCTTCAGGCTTTCTCAAATATCGCAGTGATTGCCATTTATTCACGCATCCATGCATGCATGCATCCATCCATGCATCCAAGCATGCATCCATCCATCGATCCATCCATCGATCCATCCATCCATCCATCCATCCATCATTCATTCATTCAGTCAGTCAGTCAGCCAGTAGGTCGGTCAGTCAGTCAGTCAGTCATTCTTCCGTTCATTCCATTCAATCGCAACTTAACCCCCTAAAACAACAACAACAACAACAACAACAAACATAACGGCACGGACTTGGAACCATCTACGTCCCAGGTAATTGTGCAGGGCTTAGACACTCTACAACACGTGCGACCAGACAGATGGACGGGAATGATTGAGGAAGATGGAAAACAGCAAGGCTGAGGAAAGGACAAGCGGGGATGAGGACAGAGGGAGGTGGGGGTGAGGAGCGTTAGGAACGACAGAGGAGAAGAGAGGAGTCGGCAGACGACATCCAGAAAAAGCTCGATGAATGGTTTTATGATGTCACGCACGTGCGTGTGCGTGCACCAGACAGGGGGCATGGGGTGGTCACGAGGGAGGGACAGAGGGGTGGAGGGGTGGGGGTTGAAGTGGGACTGACGGTGGGGATAAAGGAGGTGGTGAGAGTAGGGATGGAAATGAAGGGACATGGTTGTGGAGTGGGGGTGTACGAGAAGGGACATGGTTGTGGAGTGGGGGTGTACGAGAAGGGACATGGTTGTGGAGTGGGGGGTGTACGAGAAGGGACATGGTTGTGGAGTGGGGGTGTACGAGAAGGGACATGGTTGTGGAGTGGGGGTGTACGAGAAGGGACATGGTTGTGGAGTGGGGGTGTACGAGAAGGGACATGGTTGTGGAGTGGGGGTGTACGAGAAGGGACATGGTTGTGGAGTGGGGGTGTACGAGAAGAGAGGGGTAGGTCGGTGATGGGGGTAAACGGTGGGTGGGTCAAGGAATCAGAGTATGGGGGAAGGAGGGGTGAGAGGGTCACCGAGGCTCAAGCTCACCCCCCATCAGGCTCAATAAATTCTCCCCTAATCACAGTTCCCTGGCATATTTTTGCCAAATTGAACTCTGCGGAATTAAAAAAAGGAGACGAGCGGGACTCGCCCTCGTGAAATTAGCGGAGCGGTGAATAATTTCATTGTCTGCTCTGACCCGATGACAGCTTTACAGCGAGGCGCCGTCTCGCTCTGCGCATGCGCGCGATTAGTCACGTGATCGTCTAGAACGCGTGTAATTGGCTGGTGGATAAAAAGTGTCGTTGATCGCATCGTATGAACGTTCAGAGGCGCAATTACACCGCTTGATGGACCCAGTCGAGTCGTGAATGGGGAACACCGTGCAGCCCGTGAAGGACCGGAGAGTTTTATGCCGAGCCTTGCAAAGACCGAGATCAGCTGATCGTGAATGACATTGATCCAAGCATCTGCCTTCCTCGCTTCACTGAAGTTAAACCCTCTGCAACCCAGTTATATCCCTTCGCGGCCCAGTTATATCCCCTCTTGGCCCAGGGGTAAGAACAGACCCACCGCGTCTCCCTACGCAATTCGTCAAGGGCGAAAATGAAGAGAAATCGAGGCTTGACTTGTCCTTATTCTAGCCAGTTTAGTGATATTGTCATATACAGCTTTTGAAGACTGACTGGCCGTAAAACTGTGTCATCATCATCACAATCATCGTCGTCGTGGTCGTCGTCGTCGTCGTCGTCATGTGCTAAGGAAATAGAAACACTACCGAAAAATGAGGCAGCAAATACCTGGATCGAGGGACCGTTTTATAGTTTTGCCTTGGCCGTACGATTAGAGATGAGATCGCCGTTACCCGAACTGCTGAAGGGAAACATTGCATAGAGAACTGGTATAGACGAGGACTTTTCACTTTGGTGTAAACTCTTATGACATACAGGACCAAAAAAGAATCCATCCATGTTTTAGATCTGATAACATCGTGGCTTAAGTACACGTAATCCAATTATTTTGAAAAGCGCCGGAAATAATGTATTGCCCTGTTCTCCGATCGTGCTGTTCACGTCCACACACTCGCTTGGTTCTATGTCACGTACGTGTTGTTATTCAACAGAGCACTAACGTAGGCCTACACTGCGCTTGATAATGGATTAGCAGCTTAAAATGTGTTCCTCACTGAGGAGAAATAAAACAAATATTTAAAAGCTCGAGATTAATAATGATATGGTGTTGTAAATACGCTGTGGTCAAACAGTTGTAAATACGTTGTGGTCAAACAGTTGTAAATACGTTGTGGTCAAACAGTTGTAAATACGTTGTGGTCAAACAGTTGTAAATACGTTGTGGTCAAACAGTTGTAAATACGTTGTGGTCAAACAGTTGTAAATACGTTGTGGTCAAACAGTTGTAAATACGTTGTGGTCAAACAGTTGTAAATACGTTGTGGTCAAACAGTTGTAAATACGTTGTGGTCAAACAGTTGTAAATACGTTGTGGTCAAACAGTTGTAAATACGTTGTGGTCAAACAGTTGCCCCCCCCCCCCCCCCCCCCCCCCCGCCCCTCCCCCCCATCTCCCCTCGTTGGAATTTGTAAAGCTTTGTAAGAACTAATTTCGTAATGTTGTCTTCTCGTCTTCCTGCCTTCATGTGCTGTATGCAGTCGGAACATGTATGCATACTTGTTTTATATATATATATATATATATATATATATAGATATAGATTATATATATATAGATATATCTCGATATATATATATATATATTCGCAACTACTAAATCTGAATATGCATATTATATTGTGTACCTTTTCTCATACGTCTCTCCCCCCCCCCCCCCCCCCCACCTCCTACCTTCTCCTCTCTCTCTATCTCTCTCTCTCTCCCTCCCTCCCTCCCTCTCCCTCTCTCTCTCTCTCTCTCTCTCTCTCTCTCTCTCTCTCTCTCTCCCTCTCTCTCGTACAGTTACTTTATTTGTAATGTAATTCCATGGGATTACACTTACAGTGGACCACTCTTTTTATACTTAATGAATATAGTGAGTGTTTTTATGCTTCGTGTTACGTACGTCCTCACTTTTGTATATGTGTGTGTTTGCGTCATCGGTGGTATTACAGGTCTGCATAATTAAAAAAAAACACAGAAAAGCAGACCTGAAATATGTTAGCGTAGTGCGCGGGTTCATCGGATGCGTGGTATAGGGGAGGCAACTCTTGTTAGATTTGTTCGAGTATTTCGCTCGGATACACGGCGGGATTGTAAACAGTCTGCAGGAGTGAAAAATAGTTTACATGACTGTTCAACCTTTTTACAGTAAGATTAATTCTTTTTAAAATAGTTCCGATCATTCGATAAGCACAAATTACCGTGTTCGGGGAAAATGAAATCGGTCGATCGAACTCATTCACAAGTCAAGGGAAGCAACTCCTGTTAGGTGCTCAAAGCACGCAGGTAAATATTAATGTATCTGCAATCTCGCGTGTTCCATTCATGGTAGAGAATGTTATGTGCGATGGTTTTCACAGAATGATTAATGTAGCAGAATCTGCCTTTATCCCTAGACTGTCTCCTTACACTATTCGTAAGAGGCGAGTAAATGGGGACATCGTGACTTGAATTGCACTTACTTGATACTATTCTAGTGATTTTCGTGCTTAATGGCCTTGCATAGTCTATAGAGGCCGTAAAACTCCATCCATCGCTGTAGACTGTCATGTTTTATGATTCATTCCAGTCAGTCACGCATGTAACCTTTATACGCATTAGTCCCATAGCTCGGAAACTATGCACACTGGTATCATCAGTACTGCTGCTCCATCTAACCACCACACATTGGGGGAGACCTGTGAAAAATATGTGACCAAGAGCAGTAACCGCCCCCATAGAAAATCGTAGAACGCGCTTTCTGTAATGTCATCTGTAGAACCACCAGTGCCAGGTTGAATACGAGTAATTTCCCTTTGTGTACTTTCTCGTCAACTTCGTCATAGAGAGATCTGTAGCTTCTGTTCCATATAAGTCGGCAAGAAAAACTCGCTGTATTGCTGATTTTGTTGCCTATGCCTTCAATAATATCCAAACTAAAAGCATTGGTTAGTAAATGCTAATACGGCGTCGACGTAACTACATGGCCGCTGGCACTAACATTAGGAAATAATTCTTTAAAAATCCATTTCTAATCTAGAAAAGTGGTATTGTTCCCTATACATTCGGCCATTTCTGGACATGTGAATTCCAACTTCCCCGACCATAAAACTCAATGTTTTCCTGCATGTATTAAGATATTTTCAGGATATGGTTTCTTGTGAAATATGCTTATCAAGTAGGTTGTGTGAAGAAGTCAACAAACTACGTTTAATGC
>JAWQFJ010012817.1:5000-10270 GCA_034096865.1 Theodoxus fluviatilis | reverse complement strand
GATGCATGTGTGACAAGGTGCACTTTTGGGAGACCTTGACCTATCATCAGTTTTGTTCTTTCAGTGTTAGTTTACAATCAATGCATCTTTTTCTTCTGACGTCATCCCTGACGTCATTAAAGCATTGTGCTTGCTTTTGAATAACTGTGTTAGTATCAGATTAAATATTACATACTGAGAAAGCCTATTCCTAATTGTTTCTTTTCAAACATATCGAACCTATTTCCCATTTTCAACCTCTCCCTATGTCCCATTTTCGTTTTTCCCCCCCCCTTCCACTCGGGTACCACAGGGTTCGTACAGGTTTTTAGATACAAAATTCCATGACTTTTCCATGACTTTCCATGAGCCTCAATAACATTTTCCATGACTTAGCGTAATGTGATACACGACAGTTTTAAAGAGAAAAGTGTATGGCGCACGACCAAACTCACACACAATACACCCGTTGTAAAAAAAGTTTTAATTCTAGTTCAGCATTGAGGGACTCATCAAAGAGCAGCACCAGAGAATCAGAAGACCGGGCCTTTGCCTTTAGCATGTCTAAAAAATGTGGCCCCAGACCAAAAGTTGTCAAGTACCGAGCTTTACTTTTCACTCAAGGCAAACTTGGAGGCGATGACATTGTCGGAAAACATGCCACGGAACAGCTCGTTCTTGCCTTTGGTACTGGAGAATGAGAAGTGGGAGGTGACCATTTTCAAAGTCCACAAAATTTCTGCTTTCAGTGTGTCCTCTGTTGTAACGAAAGTGTCAATCCCAGTAGATCTAGTGCCACTGCCAGTGGGTGCAGGCCTAGTTTCGACCGGCGTAGCAGCGCTAGCTGGTACCATCACCTTTGAAGCACTCTCAGCATTTTTTGCAGTGTAAACAAAATCAGATGTTTGTGTTTGACTTCTGCTCTTTTCTTCTTGGTGTTTTTTAGCACGCACCTGGTGCGCGATACCTTTCATGTGGCTTTTCAAGGCTGCCTCTCCCATGTTGGACGCATCAAACTCTTTTTCACAAAATCGGCACTTTGCCATCCCATTCAGTTTCACTCGCATGACCCACTCACGGTATTTTTCGTCTCGTGTCCAAGTGTCTTGAAATCGACTTTAAAAAAAGAAAGAAAAAAAAGATGAAGTTATTAAATTCCATGACTTTCCATGACCTAAGTTGAAATTCCATGATTTTCCAGGCCTGGAAAATGAAAAATCAAATTCCATGACTTTCCAGGTTTTCCATGACCTGTACGAACCCTGTACCATTACATTTTGGCGTCGTCGGCAGGATTAGGAAAATTATTTAAAAAAGCACGATGGCAGATGGACAGGTCAACCCCAATGTTGCCGCTGAGGAGGGGCAACCAGAGCAACCACATCAACCAGAGCAACCGGACAGGGTACAGGAGCAGGGAGAGGTGGCGGAGCGCGGACCCGCAGATTCCGCACCGCCTGCCCAGGATGGAGATGACCAGAGAGCTCAATACAGGGAACGGGACCACCTACACGGGAACTGGATGCCGCAACCCCGTCTTCCACACTTCGATGGGAGCGGCCCAGTTGATGAGTTCGATGGACGAGGTGGAGAGGGTGCTTGACACATACAGAGTGCTTGTTAAGCCCAGAGACTGGTGGCCTTGACTTGACAGCGACACCGTGGCTTCCAGCGATGGTACGGGAGGTGTGCACCAGTGTCAACTCAGTCCAGGGTGTTGCAAGAGTTGCGGGGAAGGTGCGAGTACCGGCAGAAGCTATGGTTGCTGTCCCAGTCACTGGCGTGGAACGTCCCTACCTAACGAGACTATTAGCCGAACTCTGTGCATTTCCCTTACCCCTGGCCTCATCCTCATCCCCACCCTCATTGGCTCCCACCGTGAGTCTCGCTGTGTCCGTGTTGTCGGTCTGACAGACGAAGATTGTTGGAGTCCAGGATGGATAGGTTCCAACCTGTGATCAGTTTCTGTGTTCAAAAAAAAAAAAAAAAAAAAGGAGACTCCCTCAGCATCTTCCTGAGGTCACATAGTCCACAGTGCACCCTTTTCAGTGGCTGGTGTGCAAACCTTTCAATCATGGAGAATGAAAACTGAGATGATAAAATAAAGCTTTGTTATATTCATTTCCCAATATACTTTTAACACTTTTACCTGGATGTCTAAAATTTGGAGTGTTTTAAAGGCAGATAATTTAGTATCTACCCTTTTTACTGAAATGCGTATTTCAGGTGATAATATATGCTTTTATTGTGTTGTTTTCATGGTAGAGTATTTTTATATACCAAACAGGTTTTAAAGTGAAGTGTCCCAGAGACGATAGTGGCAACGGGGACGTTGCAGATCAAAACCCCGGGACGAGTGTGACAAGGTGCACTTGTGTGCCACCATGACCTTGACCTATCATCAGTTTTGTTCTTTCAGTGTTAGTTTACAATCAATGCATCTTTTTCTTCTGACGTCATCCCTGACGTCATTAAACTGACATGGAGATGGGGTGCCGTTTGCCATCGTGCTTGCTTTTGAATAACTGTGTTAGTATCAGATTAAATATTACATACTGAGAAAGCCTATTCCTAATTGTTTCTTTTCAAACATATCGAACCTATTTCCCATTTTCAACCTCTCCCTATGTCCCATTTTCGTTTTTTCCCCCCCTTCCACTCGGTAACATTACACATGTATGCACATACACATACATGCACACACAAACCGAAACACACACATATGCACAAACACACACACTCACATACACATACACAGAATATGTCTGTCTGTCTGTCTCTCACGTTGTCTGTGTCTGTCTCCCTTCCCTCATTGGCTGCAGAACCACCCCCAAACGGCCCCTTTCAGGGCCCCATCGACTCAAGAAAGATCAATTGTCGGCTGCTTGTCATTTATTCTCTTTCTGTCTCTCTTTGTCTGTCTCTTTGTCAGTCTCTCTGTCAGTCTCCACCCCCCCCCCCCCCCTCCATCCCATCCATCCAGCTCACCTCTTCACTAAGGTTAGACCAGGCCGACTTCCTTAAGCTTGGAATAGAGAGTTTCAACGCTGTCCACCTTCTGCCCAGCGTCTCGTGTGGGTGGGTCCTCCACGGACACGATCTGCTGGTGTGGCTTCACCTCCACACCGTAGTCACCTGGCGACTTCTTCGTCAGGGGCTTCTTCTTTGCCTTCTGCCATCAAGAGTAAAAGAAGAGAGTGAGCAACGATGTGGTGGCCCACTTCCATGACTACAGTGAAGAACACTTTCAGCTAGCAAGTCAAGAGTAAAAGAAGAGAGTGAGCAACCATGTTGTGGCCCACTTCCATAACTACAGTGAAGAACCATTTGAGCTAGCAAGTCTTCTATTTAAAAAAACTATTTAAAAAGTTTTGCTTTAGGTAACAAACAAAAAAAAACTACCCAAAAAGGAAGAAGAAGAAGAAGAAGAGAGAGAGAGAGAGAGAGAGAGAGAGAGAGAGAGAGAGAGAGAGAGAGACAGAGAGAGAGAGAGAGAGACAGAGAGAGAGAGAGAGACAGAGAGAGAGAGAGAGAGAGAGAGAGAGAGAGAGAGTGGTCAAAGGGGAGACAACTAGAGAGAGAGAGAGAGAGAGAGAGAGAGAGGGGGGGGGGGGTAGGTAGGTAGGTAGGTAGGACATTTTATTTGCTTTTAAAAAAAATTTTCATAGAAAGGTTGCCATTTTGTAGACATGTAAAAAATTCTATTTCACATTAAACCCCCCCCCCCCCCGAACCCAATGTTTTGTATTACAGTAGTCGCCGCTTATTAGAAACACATTGGGACCGAACAATAGTGTTTTTAATAAGCGGCGTTTTTATTAACCGTTTGCGTGTTGAACATGTCCATCAGTAACGATGTAAATCCGGACCAGACAAACAGTTTTAAAAAAACGGCTGTTTTTATTAACCGCGTGTTTTATAAGCGGCGACTACTGTATTAGGGAAACAAAGTTTTGCATGATTAAAATTCAATTGAAATTATTATCAATTCTAATGAAGGATTTACAAATTTTAGGTGAGTGCTGTGTGTGTGTGTGTGTGTATGTGTGCGCACTTGCATGCATGTGCATTTATTTTTCATGCTGCAATATTCAAGGTCAGTAGAGCCTGGAGAGTGCTTAATCTACTAGCAAGACTGTGGTTATAATATTTCAACACCCCCAGATTTTGCATTGGCACTTGGAGTTATTACTAGGTAATACGCATTTAATTTATGTGAAGCTGTTTATCATCCGTAAATCAGGGATTTCCATTTTTTTTAAAGAATAAAGCAATATGCTATAATTATGAACAAGAAGGGCAAAGCCCATACGACTCACATGCTTGACCTTGACCTTTATATGACCTTGACCTTCAGGTGACCTTCAAGGTCAAGGTCAAACAACTAAACCTACCAATGACATCATACACTAAGAAATGATTTACACATTTTTTTCCTACCAAAAAAACGTGTGACCTTGACCCAAGGTCAAGGTCATCCAAGGTCATGCAACACAAAGCTCTTAATTCAAGACATAGGAAGCACAATGGTGCTTATTGGCACTTTCTACCATGAGATATAGTCACTTTTAGTGGTTCACTACCCCATTTTGGTCACATTTCATAAGGGTCAAAGTGACCTTGACCTTGGTGATATGTGAACAAATGTGTCTCATGATGAAAGTATAACATGTGCCCCACATAATTATTAAGTTTGAAACAGTTATCTTCCATAGTTCAGGGTCAAGGTCACTTCAAAATATGTATACAATCCAACTTTGAAGAGCTCCTGTGACCTTGACCTTGAAGCAAGGTCAACCAAACTGGTATCAAAAGATAGGGCTTGCTTTGACCTATATACCACTTGTAGCTAAGGTCGCCATTCTCAATAACGTGGGAGAAAATTGGGAAAATGTGAAAAATGACTGTTTTTGAGACCACATTTATGGCTCCTGTGACCTTGACCTTGAAGCAAGGTCAAGTCACTATGTATGTTTTTTGAGGCCTTGTCATCATACACCATCATGTCACATTTGGTGTTGATAGACTTAATAGTCTCCGAGAAAAATCCAACGTTTAAGTTTTTTACGGACGCCCGGACGGACGGACGCCCGGACGCCCGGACGGACGGACGACACGGCTCAGTACATAGACTCACTTTTGCTTCGCATGTGAGTCAAAAAGCTAACACAATGGGAATTCTGTAAAGAGAAGAACACACACACATGCAAATATGAACACATGCGCATGCACACACACACACACACACACACACACACACACACACGCACACACACACACGCACACACACA
>JAWQFJ010012817.1:0-2500 GCA_034096865.1 Theodoxus fluviatilis | reverse complement strand
ATCTACCAATGACATCATATACTAAGAAATGCTTTACACATTTTTCCTACCAAAATACATGTGACCTTGACCCAAGGTCAAGGTCATCCAAGGTCATGCAACACAAAGCTATTAATTCAAGACATAGGAAGCACAATGGTGCTTATTGGCACTTTCTACCATGAGATATGGTCACTTTTAGTGGTTCACTACCCCATTTTGGTCACACTTCATAAGGGTCAAAGTGACCTTGACCTTGATGATATGTGACCAAATGTGACTCATGATGAAAGTATAACATGTGCCCCACATAATTATTAAGTTTGAAACAGTTATCTTCCATAGTTCAGGGTCAAGGTCACTTCAAAATATGTATACAATCCAACTTTGAAGAGCTCCTGTGACCTTGACCTTGAAGCAAGGTCAACCAAACTGGTATAAAAAAATAGGGCTTACTTTGCCCTATATACCATGTATAGGTGAGGTATCCAATCTCAAAAACTTCAGAGAAAATTGAGAAAATGTGAAAAATGACTGTTTTTTAGACAACATTTATGGCCCCTGTGACCTTGACCTTGAAGCAAGGACAAGTCACTATGTATGTTTTTTGAGGCCTTGTCATCATACACCATCATGCCAAATTGGGTGTTGATAGACTTAATAGTCTCCGAGAAAAATCCAACGTTAAAGTTTTTCAGGGACGCCCGGACGGACGACACGGGTGAGTACATAGACTCACTTTTGCTTCGCATGTGAGTCAAAAAGAGTAAAAAACAATACACGATATGTATTTTAACAAGAAGGGCAAAGCCCATACTACTCACATGCTTGACCTTGACCTTTACATGACCTTAACCTTCAAGGTCAAACAACTAAACCTAGCAATGACATCATACACTAAGAACTGCTTTACACATTTTCCCTAAAAAATACATGTGACCTTGACCCAAGGTCAAGGTCATCCAAGGCCATGCAACACAAAGCTGTTCATTCAAGACATAGGAAGCACAATGGTGCTTATTGGCACTTTCTACCATGAGAAATGGTCACTTTTAGTGGTTCACTATGCCATTTTGATCACATGTCATAAGGGTCAAAGTGACCTTGACCTTGATGATATGTGACCAAATGTGTCTCATGATGAAAGTATAACATGTGCCCCACATAATTATTAAGTTTGAAACAGTTATCTTCCATAGTTCAGGGTCAAGGTCACTTCAAAATATGTATACAATCCAACTTTGAAGAGCTCCTGTGACCTTGACCTTGAAGCAAGGTCAACCAAACTGGTATCAAAAGATAGGGATTACTTTGCCCAATATACCATATATATGTGAAGTATCCAATCTCAAAAACTTCAGAAAAAATTGAGACAAGAAGGGCAAAGCCCATACGACTCACATGCTTGACCTTGACCTTTACATGACCTTGACCTTTACATGACCTTGACCTTCAGGTGACCTTCAAGGTCAAGGAACTACACCTAGCAATGACATCATAAATTAAACTAAGGAATGCTTTACACATTTTCCCTACCAAAATACATGTGGCCTTGACCCAAGGTCAAGGTCATTCAAGGTCATGCAACACAAAGCTGTTAATTCAAGACATAGGAAGCACAATGGTGCTTATTGGCACTTTCTACCATGAGATATAGTCACTTTTAGTGGTTCACTACCCCATTTTGGTCACATTTCATAAGGGTCAAAGTGACCTTGACCTTGGTGATATGTGAACAAATGTGTCTCATGATGAAAGTATAACATGTGCCCCACATAATTATTAAGTTTCAAACAGTTATCTTCCATAGTTCAGGGTCAAGGTCACTTCAAAATATGTATACAATCCAACTTTGAAGAGCTCCTGTGACCTTGACCTTGAAGCAAGGTCAACCAAACTGGTATCAAAAGATAGGGCTTGCTTTGATCTATATACCACTTGTAGCTAAGGTCGCCATTCTCAATAACGTGGGAGAAAATTGGGAAAATGTGAAAAATGACTGTTTTTGAGACCACATTTATGGCTCCTGTGACCTTGACCTTGAAGCAAGGTCAAGTCACTGTGTATGTTTTTTGAGGCCTTGTCATCATACACCATCATGCCACATTTGGTGTTGATAGACTTAATAGTCTCCGAGAAAAATCCAACGTTTAAGTTTTTTACGGACAGACGGACGCCCGGACGGACGGACGGACGGACGGACGCCCGGACGGACGGACGACACGGCTCAGTACATAGACTCACTTTTGCTTCGCATGTGAGTCAAAAATGTGAAAAATGGCTGTTTTTTAGACAACATTTATGGCCCCTGTGACCTTGACCTTGAAGCAAGGTCAAGTCACTATGTATGTTTTTTGAGGCCTTGTCATCATACACCATCATGCCACATTTGGTATTGATAGACTTAATAGTCTCCGAGGAAAATCCTACGTTTAAGTTTTTTTACGCCCGGACGGACGGACGGACGGACGACACGGGTGAGTACATAGACTCACTTTTGCTTCGCATGTGAGTCAAAAAT
>JAWQFJ010012815.1:0-17458 GCA_034096865.1 Theodoxus fluviatilis | reverse complement strand
GACAGCGTTGAAACTCTCTATTCCAAGCTTAAGGAAGCCGGCCTGGTCTAACCTTAGTGAAGAGGTGAGATAGATGAATGGTATGGAGGGGGGGGGGGGGGGGGGACTGACAGAGAGACTGACAAAGAGACAGACAAAGAGAGACAAAAAGAGAATAAATGACAAGCAACCGATAATTGTTCTTTCTTGAGCCGATGGGGCCCTGAAAAGGGCCGTTTGGGGTTGGTTCTGCAGCCAATGAGGGAAGGGAGACAGACACAGACAACGTGAGAGACAGACAGACAGATTCTGTGTATGTGAGTGTGTGTGTGTGTGTGCATATGATGTGTGTGTTTCGGTTTCTGTGTGCAATTATGTGTATGTGCATACAAGCACCCAAGCATATTACAAATCTTTGAATGTGTACATGTGTGCATTGGCATACACATGTGTTGTGTGTGTGCGTGCATGTGCACACAGGCAAGCATGTGTACAAATGTATGCAATGGTGCATGTTTAAATACAGTGCATACATAGATGAATCTGTGTCACTAAAAACATGTTTGTGACCAAGCAAATACATCTGGATATGATTCATGTTTTTTATGTTTCATTGTTCATGTACATTCGTTAGTTTTTCCTCAGGTGAATGTTAATTGCCTTTTTCTTTTTCAGGCTGAGATTGACATCTTTAGAGGAGACCCACAAGATGAATTGAGCCTGTGTGGTTGATGATGGAATTGAAAGGTTTCCACAAGTCACTAACTAACAGCGAACCGCACTGGGGTTTTGTCCTTGCTAGACCAAGTCCTGTAAATTCCATCTTTCATGTTGGAAACATCTGCAAACTGTATGTCTCTGGCAAAGAAGGGGGGAAAAAGATCAGGGTCTGTATGCATGCTTGTGCATGTTGTTTTGCTACTGGTGATGATATAGTTTCCATGATTATTTCTGTGGTGGTGTTAGTTAAGAATGAAGTGAAAGTTTGACGTCCTCCCCTCAGGTCAATACATTAGCAATTGATTTATATTTTGGTATGAACAACTTACTTGGAAACATAGAGTTGTCTACATCCCAGCCAGATTCTGATATCATCCGAGCATTTAAGTCGGGGAAAGCTAATGACATCACTATGATGCCATTTCTTCTTTCTGTCAATGCCAATAGTGAAGTCCTATTGCTGATAAAGGGTTTCTGGATGAAAGAGAATTGTGTGAAAGTCTTGTTTTGTCAGTACTTCAAAACTTCAGACCTTGCATATCACAACAATAATGCAGGCAGAATTATTATGCTACACTAGGTCTTAAAAATGGGAGTATGTTACAGGTTTATTGTTAAAGATATGTAGTAGATGTTGTGTCAAGAAACATTAAGTATTCAGAAAAATACACTTGATTTGCCATGACTTTCAAAGATTTATTTCACAATGAAATGAAAGATTGGGATGGGTGTATGTTAGTGTGTAAGATGTGTGTCTTGATTTAGAGATAGGAAACTACCCAGGTTGTAGTGTATTAAAACTGAAGAGGAACACACACAAAACTTTGGTATTTTGATTGAATATGAAGCAACAAATGTTTGAAATAAATCTATGATACATGAGGATTATTCTGTTTGTGTTTATGTGAGCACGTGCTGATTCTCATACTAAGAATCGCAGCAGAAAAATTCTGCTGAACATCAGTGTCATTTTAACTACACTGAAATAAACCCAGATTTTTCCCGTCCCAGGCATAGAACCATGGCACTGCGCCTCGCACATCGTCCAACCCCAAAGCATGCTCGCCCATCTCCGCCTGTCCAAAGACATGGTTCAACAAGTGGTTAGAGGCTGAGGGGCTGAATGTGTACTCGTGCATGAGGGGAGTGCACTGGGGGGTGGGCTGGCAGGAACTGGTGTATATCATAATCAAGTTTGAAGGGATGGGAAGTTCCTGGAAATACTCTTGTCTTTTTGCCTTGGCCAGTCGTAGACGTTGAACCGAAGCTAACGACACAGGGTTGCACCCAGTATAACATCCCACATTGTCAAGATATTTAAATAAACCCAGATTTTTCCCGTCTCAGAGATAGAACGACGGCACTGTACCTCGCACATCGTCCAACCCCAAAGCATGCCACAAGATACCTCCTGGTGGCTCATGTGCTGCTTGGGGTTGGCTGTGCATGCACAGCAGGAGCAGGCCCCGAAAGCACAAAGACCACAGCACTCCAGCTGATGAAGGAGGTATTGATGCAACATGGGCTGTATTCGAGTCATGGATGCACCATCCCTCCAGTTTGGTCATTGATGTGCATAAAAAATGCAAGAGCAGTAGACCAGGACCGGTGATTATTGATGAAAACACAGTGGAAAGGGTACAACGTCGCAAATATCTTGGGGTAGTAATTGATGATATACTGACTTGGAAAGAAAATGCAGAATATATTTGAAATTTTAAAACAGACCGGACTGTACTGCCTGCGTGAATTGAGATCGTTTGGAGTAGACAGAGAGCACTGAAGACATTCTACTTTGCAATTATAAGTAGTGTGATGACATATGCAGTAGTTTGTTGGGGGAGGAACATCAGCAAGAGAGCCATCAACACTAAGAATGAACTTGTAAAGAAGGGACAAAACATAACTGGTTCACCCATAGAAACCTTCAGCCAGATCCATCACGCTCAAGTGCAAAAGAAGACGAATGTCATCTTGAGTAACACGGATCACCCACTCCACACAGAGTTCCACTCCAGTCTCATACCTCGAAGCTAAAGAGTCCGTACCCCCCCCCCCCAAAAAAAAAAAAAAAAAAAAAAACAACAGACAAATACCAGCGATCTTTAATACCAACTTCAATAAGTATTTAAAACTCGATTCTAGAACTGCAGTCTAATCCGAATCTCTTGCGATGCAGCCCTTTTTGGGGGTTTATCCCCTGATTGAACGTTCTGTGATGTTCAAAAGAAATTTTTGTTTGTACATAGTAATTATTCTACCAGTGATTTGTAACTTTTATTTCCTTTTTTGACTCATCTGCGAAGCAAAAGTGAGTCTATGTACTGAGCCGTTTCGTCCGTCCGTCCGGGCGTCCGTCCGGGCGTAAAAAACTTAAACGTTGGATTTTTCTCGGAGACTATTAAGTCTATCAACACCAAATGTGGCATGATGGTGTATGATGACAAGGCCTCAAAAAACATACACAGTGACTTGACCTTGCTTCAAGGTCAAGGTCACAGGAGCCATAAATGTTGTCTCAAAAACAGTCATTTTTCACATTTTCCCAATTTACTCCCACGTTATTGAGAATGGCGATCTTAGCTACAAGTGGTATATAGGTCAAAGCAAGCCCTATCTTTTGATACCAGTTTGGTTGACCTTGCTTCAAGGCCAAGGTCACAGGAGCTCTTCAAAGTTGGATTGTATACATATTTTGAAGTGACCTTGACCCTGAACTATGAAAGATAACTGTTTCAAACTTAATAATTATGTGGGGCACATGTTATACTTTCATCATGAGACACATTTGGTCACATATCATCAAGGTCAAGGTCACTTTGACCCTTATGAAATGTGACCAAAATGGGGTAGTGAACCACTAAAAGTGACCATATCTCATGGTAGAAAGTGCCAATAAGCACCATTGTGCTTCCTATGTCTTGAATTAACAGCTTTGTGATGCATGACCTTGGATGACCTTGACCTTTGGTCAAGGTCACATGTATTTTGGTAGGGAAAATGTGTAAAGCATTTCTTTGTGTATGATGTCATTGGTAGGTTTAGTTGTTTGACCTTGACCTTGAAGGTCACCTGAAGGTCAAGGTCATATAAAGGTCAAGGTCAAGCATGTGAGTCGTATGGGCTTTGCCCTTCTTGTTATGAGTAAAGTATATGTTATGTTAAGTAGATAAAGGTAAAGGCATTAATTTTAATTACTGAGGTGACTTAATTAATCACCCATACCTATGTCTCAAAGTGAACTACACATTACTACTATGCATTTATCAGTCAACTCGACACTCCCAATGTGAATCTCCCATGACTGTGATCCACTAGTAAAGGCAATTCAAAAGGTGTTATAGGTTTTTAAAATAAATATTTTAAAGTGATCAGACTTATCATACAGTCAATATTTTTAGTGAATCCATTTCCAAAACCAGAACATAATTACTTTTTTGTCCCCATTTTGATACGAACCCCTGAAATGATTACAACGATCACTTCAAAAATTAAAAAAACGGAATGGAAACATCTTTTGGATTGCCTTTGCTAGCATATCATTTAGTCCTATGACTAGATATAGTATATTGTTGATAAGTTGGAAGGGAAGAGAAGTTCCTGTAAATATGTTTTGATTGTTTTTTAGCATTAGCACGTCGTAGACGTTGAACCAAAGCTAATGCAGTCACACAGAGGGGTGGGTGCATCGTAGATGTTCACCAAGTATCATTCACCCACAGACAGAATTACACGTATGGACAGATTTACGGAACGGGAAGAATCTGGATTTATTGAAATATATATCATATATCATAATTACAGCCTCTGTAATGAAACCTAACAGCAAGCACCAGCATCCTCCCCATCGCCCAGTCCCCAATTCCAAGCTGACTCCCTGCAGGGGATACAAGTACTTTTTGACCTCGGGTGTGGACTAAAAGTAATACCATCTGGTGAACGTCTGAATATTCTCTCGTGGGTTGGGGGAAAAAGAATTGACCCACCGTTTCTCCCTACACGTAAGATTCGTAAGAGGTGAATAAATAGGGACATCTTGACTTGAATTACTGTTCTAGTGATTTTCGTGGGTCCTGGCCTTACATGGCCTACAAAGGCTGATAGGCCGTAAAACTCCATCCATCCATCCATCCATCCATCCATCCATCCATCCATCCATCCATCTACCCACCCCCCTAGGGGGCACTTGGACGATGTTGGGTCTGGGCGCTCCACGTACCCCTTTGGGAACAAAATCAGAACCTTCAACACCAACGTGAAGACGGTCCTCCTGTATGGCTCTGAGACATGGAGCATGACCAACACCGACTGAGAGCGAACGCTCGCACTAAACGGCCGTCCTCAGGGTCCTCCAATAGTTCACGAGAGAACACAATGTATGACGCGTTGTCATGACTGTTTAATCAGCACCAACACTGGCAAGCTCCAGACTTTTGTCAACAGATGCCTATGACACGTCCTGAAAATCAGGTGGCCTGAGAAGATTTGCAACGCCAACCTGTGGGAGATAACTATATCGAAAGCCCACGAAAGTGGGGGATGGACAGGACGCACCCAAATAAAACCAGCCGACAACGTCACAAGGCAGGCAATTAAGGGACTGGAAGCCACAGGGGAAGAGAAGAGATGGGAGGCCAAAGAAGACAAGAAGAAGCTCAGTCGAAAGCGAGGAGAGGGCGGCCATACTGACGTGGGCCGAGCTGAGGAAAGCTGTCCAGAAACAGGTCAACTGGCGTGGTGTGGTTGCGTCGTATACTCCACAGAAACCCCACAGGAATAAGCGGGTCACTGGATGTGGGCCCTACTCCAGTGGTTAGATCGCTTGACCGCTGTCACTCGCGAACAGCGGTTGTGGCGTTCTAATCTGCATGGATCTTAGAGCTGCTTCCTTGGGCGAGGTGCTTCTTTGCACTGCCTCTTCCCGCCCAGGGGTAAAACGGGTACCTGTGACAGCAGTGAAGGCAGACTGTAGTGAGATTACCTTTTCTAAGATACAAGATACAAGATACAAGATACTTTATTGTCCTCATTGATCACAAGGAAATTCGTTTTGTCGGTGGCAAAAACATAATACATACATACAAAAACAATAACAGTTCAACATTAATTAACTCAATCATATCGTTCAAGTTATGGAGTCCATCAGAGGCAATTCAATTTAATAGAGAAACATTTTACACCAAAACAAGTAATCACAGAAGGAACAAAGACACAAGCATGCACATCAAACAATCATCGTCACGCAATAACACATACCCGATCTTCATCCATAACACATGTACAAGAACCCCCCCCCCCCCCCCCCATCATGTTCATCATCCTGCATGCACATCAACAACCACACTCGCACAGCACACATAACACATACACGATCATCAACGCATAACGCATGCACCCCCCCCCCCCCACACACACACACACACACACTCTCACATGTTACTCCTTGTTGTTACAGACATAGTTCACACCATTCATAGTCCTTTCTGTCACAGTTCACAGCACTACAAGTCCTCGTAGTCCCAGTTCACTTTACTCCAATCTCTCCGTCATATGTCACATCAATCCTGGTCACATAGTCACAACTCTCATCACTCATCCTCACAGTCACAGTTCACATCACCCACTCTTCAGTCCCAGTTCGCGTCACTCCTGGTCCCACATTCACGTCAAGTCTCACAACAATCTTCATGCATACTACCCATTCACCGGGACTCGTTGAAGAGACGGATGGCTGTCGGGAGGAACGAATCCCTCATGCGGTTTGTTCTGGCAGGCCAGCACCTCAGGCGACGTGAGGATTCACGAGTGGGTTCGCATGACGCGAATGCCTGGTGCAGAGGGGGGCGGTCGTCAGATCGAATCTTGCCCATCTTCCTCAGGGCCACTGTAGACAGTGAGCTTGTAACTGTAGAGCTACATTACAAATAAACAAGAGTGCTCTCCCCTTGGTGAAAGCCAGTCGCAAGCGCGCTCGACAAACCTAACACCTCTTAGTTGTTCTTGTGCCTAAACGCACACAACAACAACAGCAACACGACACATGGTGTCAGAAGTCGGGGTAGCGATCACTGAGAGGCTGGAGGTCGGAGCCAGTGATGGCGCCGGCTTCATCCACGACCTTCTCCAGCCTCTCCATGTCGCCCTTCCTCACACTGCTGTGGTAACACAGCTGGTTGAAGGAGACGACGCTCTCAATCGTCGCCTGGTAGAAGAGGTGGAGAATCTCAGAGTTGACGCGAAACTGCCGCAGCTTTCTCAAGAAGAAAAGCCTCTGGTTCGCCCGCTTGCACACGGCGTCCACGTTCGGTGACCAATCGAGCTGGTTATCGATGATGGTGCCGTGAGCCAGCATCAGGTTGGAACACTCCCCATGCAGGGAGTTGAGATGGTGCTGGTACCTGTGCGCTCTCTGTCTGTCGCCATGTACGTCACTAAGTGCTAGCAAAGGTTTCCTCGAATGGCCCGATGACCAGAGGGGAAGTGTAAAGCAGTTTTAGACCCAGATATGGGTAAGTAGTCCCTGCAGTAAACCAATACAACACACCTTTACTGCCGTCACAGGTACTCGTTGTTACTCCTGGGTGGGGACAGGCAATGTAAGCCAAACATCCTACCCAAGGATACAACTTAAGGATCTCTGCAGCTAAAAACGCCACATCCACTAGACGAAAGTGACCAAGGCGAGCAAGCGCTTTATACGCTGAACTATAGAGCTTCTACAAGTCTGTTACAAACATCTTCAAGATGATGACGACGACGACGACGACGATGATGATGATGATGATGGTGATGATGGTGATGATGATGGTGGTGGTGGTGGTGGTGGTGATGATGATGATAATGATGATCATGACGACGACGACGATGAAAACTTGTGAGGGGCTCGATCCACGGAGAAACATGTTCCAAGCACTCCAAGGCTGTGGTGCACATTCCCCCAATGCCAGCAGAGAAACATGTTCCAAGCACTCCCAGGCTGTGGTGCACATTCCCCCAATGCCAGCAGAGAAACATGTTCCAAGCACTCCCAGGCTGTGGAGCACATTCCCCCAATGCCAGCAGAGAAACATGTTCCAAGCACTCCCAGGCTGTGGAGCACATTCCCCCAATGCCAGCAGAGAAACATGTTCCAAGCACTCCCAGGCTGTGGAGCACATTCCCCCAATGCCAGCAGAGAAACATGTTCCAAGCACTCCCAGGCTGTGGTGCACATTCCCCCAATGCCAGCAGAGAAACATGTTCCAAGCACTCCCAGGCTGTGGTGCACATTCCCCCAATGCCAGCAGAGAAACATGTTCCAAGCACTCCCAGGCTGTGGTGCACATTCCCCCAATGCCAGCAGAGAAACATGTTCCAAGCACTCCCAGGCTGTGGTGCACATTCCCCCAATGCCAGCAGAGAAACAGAGAACCAACACTTGCTACATCAGTACAGCAAAGCAGCAGCTGCCCATCACTAAGGTCAACCTCGCAATGCAAAACAGGTGAGTTTTGATATATCGCCAGAAGGATCCAAGCCCCTCTCTCTCTCTCTCTCTCTCTCTCTCTCTCTCTCTCTCTCTCTCTCTCTCTCTCTCTCCCCTCTCTCTCTCCTCTCTCTCTCTCTCTCTCTCTCTCTCTCTCTCTCTCTCTCTCTCTCTGTGTCTGTCTTTCTGTCTCTGTCTCTGTCTCTGTCTGTCTCTGTCTCTGTCTCTGTCTGTCTCTCTCTCTCTCTCTCTCTCTCTCTCTCTCTCTCTCCTCTAACACGCACACATTTCATTCTCCCGGCAATCAAACCTCACACCTCGATCACCTACTGAAAACAAACAATTAACAGACAAACAAACAACAAATTAAGCAACCAACCAACAAACAAACTAACTAAACAAATCACTGACTGACTGACTGTCTAACTAATTAACTAACTAACTAACTAACTAACTAACTAACTAACTAACTAACCAACCACTTTAATCAGTGTAATGCGACAGGACATCAAGTGAGTGAGAATCGGCAAAGGCAGAACCCAAGTATCCGTGCTCTCCCGAGTCCTCTCCCCTCCTCTGTCGTGTCGCCAGGTTGACAGAGAGAGGTGGAATGTAGATGTTGCACTCTTCTCTGCAATATCCTGATGTTCGGGGGTTCTCCTGGCTTGCGCTAGGAAGTCGAAGTGACAGACTCTGGTGGTCGTTTCTAATGAACTTTATTCACGCACTGACCTCTACAGTGGTGAAAATCAGCAACAGCAATTCGTAGCACTCACACATCTTCACTCTGCATACAGTACCGCAGAGGATCGCTAGCACACAGCAGAAAACTCGCTACCTCGGGAGTCAAAGCTCTCACCTTTGGCTCTGCCGTATCTGCTGCTCTCCCTCTCTCACTCGCTTTCGCTCCTTATATACCTTTGCACAATTTCTAGAAGCTACCAGCACAATATCGCACATACTCCCACATTCCTAACTGCGACGCCACTGACTTCTGTGTCACAACAGGCTAATATTGCTGAAATGGTCGTTGTAACCAACATTTCCGGACACTGTACCCGAGTTTTGAAATCTCGGCCTTACAGTCACGTGACTCGCTCGCCCGGTTAGTTATGCTAAGATCCGGCCGCGTTAATGTATCTACGTTTGGTGACAAACGTCTTGCTTGGCGATACTGTACTCCATGCACCTTAACGGTCCGCGTGATTCGGGTGTAATCTTAAGCTAAACGACGTTTATAAATGTTCGTTCTCGCGAGAAATGCCGAGATTTGAAACTCTGGTACAGTGTCCGCAAATGTTGGCTACAAGGACCATTTCAGCGTCGCGCTAATATTAGCCTAACTCGGTCGCAGGTCAAGGCCAACGACCTCACCGATACACAACAATCAACTGCGCCTGCGATGTTGCGAGTAGGTTCGAGAAAGCTGCACAACATAGCTCCTCCCCTAAAGACCCAAACGACCTCGTCGGTCTCACTACATGTACATCTCCACAAAACATCATGAACTTTACACTTCCAAAAATACACAACTAGCAACAACATTATCATCAACAACAACAACAACAACGAAATACCGGGAAA
This sequence comes from Theodoxus fluviatilis, assembly GCA_034096865.1. Taxonomy (NCBI): domain Eukaryota; kingdom Metazoa; phylum Mollusca; class Gastropoda; order Cycloneritida; family Neritidae; genus Theodoxus; species Theodoxus fluviatilis. The sequence continues at coordinate 7,710 of JAWQFJ010012815.1, read as the reverse complement.
AAGTCAATCTGCAGTCCAGGTAGTTCAAGAATTACAAAATGAGTGGCATAGATGCAGAAACCTGACACATGGGCGAAAGCTTCCTTACGGTAGCATCTGCCCAGTCCATGGGGTCAATGTCTGCAAGACCACTGTCCATACTGTCACTGAAAGTAAAGAACTCCTCACAGGAAGCGAGAGGGCCGCATCACACGCCGCCCTCACCGCGTGTATGTCTGTACATAATCAGGGGTCGCTCCATCCACGCTCTCGTCTTCCGAGGAAGGCCCTGGTACAGTGTCTCTCTAGGCTCGTCGTCGGTCGGGCCAGGGTGGCGTCGTGGCGACTGCCACCAGTCCGGCGGTAGTTCTCCCTGGTACTTCCAGAGACGGGCACGGTTCACGTAACGTCCTGCCGGCGGCCGGGCCAGCATGGTGGTGCATCCCTTCTCAGCCCGTGGGTTGGAGTACCACGGTGCAGTGCCATCAGGAGAGATCTGGTGATAGGCCTTGCGGTCGTAACCAGTCTTCATTCCGTCCACGCTCCGCTGCAGGTGTGTCCTTGCGGACTTTCCCACTGCCTGCAGCATACCCTGGAGCGGTTCCACGCCCTGGGGCACTTCACGGGGGATATCCACCAATGGCCTGGCGATCACTGCAGAACTGTCAGTCTTGCTAGAGCCACTACGGCGACTGTGGGGTCTTGTCCGTGAGGCACAGATGGCACAGCGCCGACACAAGTTGCGAACGGACTTGTGTCGACCAATCCAAAAGTACCGCTCACAGACGCGTCGGTACGTCTTCTGCCTTCCGAGGTGGCCAGCTGCTGGGTCATCGTGTACCTGTCTCAGCGCTTCCTCCTGCATGGCTCTCGGCAGAACAGGGAGAAGGCGGCAGGTTTCTCCCTTCTCGTCCATCCACTTCCTGTACAGCGCTCCATCCGTCAGCTGCAAGGCATCCCACTGGGTCCAGTGTAAGCCTTGGTGACAGGGCTGGTAACGGCGACCTTCCTCCAGGGTGGGCGGACAGGCCTGTCCTCCATCCAGCGGATGATGGGCTGCAGGTCCGGGTCCCCTCTCTGTGCGACTGCCAGAGGCGTCTCTTGAGCGGCGATCCGCCTCAACGCACCCGAGGGCCGCAGTGAAGCATTCCCTTCACCCCCAAGACCCTTCAACTGCACGTGATGCCCATCAATCAGCAGGAGGGACCGTCCCCAGTCTATAACACAGCGATGCTTCTGCAAAAAGTCTATCCCCAGGATGACGTCATCTTCTACATCGGCGATCACGAAGGGGTGAGAAACAACAAGCTCACCGGCTTCACCTTCACTGTCACGACGCCGTGCACAGGGATCGGTCTGTTCATGACGTCAGTGAGCACCATCGCTGATTCCTCTCTTCTCTGGAAGGGAGGGGCACAGACCAGTCTTTATCACAGAAATGGTCACTCCTGAGTCGATCAGTGCCTGATGACGGTTGCCGTCGATGTGCACCTCGATCGCCGGTCCTCCTGGGTCTACGCGGACACCCTTCAACCGATGACTGATGCGATGTGGGGCGGTGGAGGCAGAGGACGCCGGGCTATGCCCCTTAAGCCCGGCGCATCCTAGTTTTCCTGGGCTGTGGTGGTTTTCTTCTTTCCCTGTGGACAGTGGCGAGCGATGTGGCCTGTCTTGTCGCAATTATAGCATCTGATCTGCCCTCGCTGTCCGTCTTGACGGAAAGAGCGGTTTTGCATCTTCTCCAAGAACTCCGCCATCAGCTGGCGAAACTGGTTCAGAGAGAGAGTGTCGCCATCACCCTCCGACTTCTCCTGGCTACCAATGGCTCTGATCTGGTGAGGGTGAGATGCTCACTGGGCCGCTTCCTCACGTTGAGCGATAGCCTCGACATGGAGAGCGGTGTTGACTGCCTCCGCCAAGGTAGAGGGAGCCAACACCTGTACTTGGCGTTTCGCTTCGTCGTCGACGAGGGCATCTATGAACTTCTCCCGAGCCAAATCGTCAATTGCCTCCCTGTTAAACGCAGGATGCGCTCGCCTCACCAGCCTCTCGATGTCAGCTGCCAACTCGATGAGTGATTCTCCCTTTTTGCGCTTTCTCGTGTAGAGTGCTGCCTTAGCCTGGTCTGCGTTTCGGGAATCTTGAAACCTGTCACGGAGGGTTCGAACGAGGGCAGTGTAGTCATTCCTGCCTTCGGGTGGGATGGTTTCCAGGACTGTCAGCGCTTGTCCCGTCAGGCTGGAGATGAGAAAACTCGCTTTCTCCCGCTCTCCCCAACCGTTGATCTGCGCGGTCACCTCGAACTGGATGTGGTAGGCATCCCACGGTGCCTTCCCGTCGTACGTTTGTGGCCGCTGCACTGGACGACCGGCTGGGGGGAATGCCTCCTCCTGGTGTGAGACAAATGGTGACGCCTCGGCTCGAAGTTGCTTGGAGGCCCGGTGGTTATCTTGGGTATAAAGTCTGGCTGGATAGGAGAGGCTTGCTTTTGTTTCTTCTTTCTCTTCCAGCTTTCTCTCCAGTCTGCAGATGACGGTGTCAAGCCGGGTTACTTCCCCCTCCAGGGAGTAGAGGCGTGCTGCTTCTTGCTGGAGATTAGCATCAATGCGATCTACCTCCTCTCCTAGGCGAAAGCTTACTGCCTCGATTTCCCTCTGCAGTCCCTCTGTCCCAGCTTTGATGGTCTGCAGCAACTCTCCCTGACGTTCTGCTTCTTGTTGTTCTCTCCGTGTCTCTTTTTCTCTTTCTTCGAGCTCCTTCCTTTCGCGGTATGCAGCTTCTTCTGCCTTCTCCTCTGCCTTCTCCCTCTCACGGCCTGCCTTCTCCTCTGCCTTCTCCCGCTCGCGGTCTCGTTTTTCCTCCTCTTGGGCTTCTCTCTGCTGTCTCTGTTGGTCGAGCAGAAGTCTCATCATCATTGCGATGTCTTCGGTTGGTTGCTCTGTCGCCTCTGTGCGTGCAGTGGATCGTGTTACGCGTTTCTCGCCTTCCATTTCCGTTGTCACTGTCACTGCTTGGACTGTTCGCCATCTGTGGAACCAATGTTGCACTCTTCTCTGCAATATCCTGATGTTCGGGGGTTCTCCTGGCTTGCGCTAGGAAGTCGAAGTGACAGACTCTGGTGGTCGTTTCCAATGAACTTTATTCACGCACTGACCTCTACAGTGGTGAAAATCAGCAACAGCAATTCGTAGCACTCACACAGCTTCACTCTGCATACAGTACCGCAGAGGCTCGCTAGCACACAGCAGAAAACTCGCTACCTCGGGAGTCAAAGCTCTCACCTTTGGCTCTGCCGTATCTGCTGCTCTCCCTCTCTCACTCGCTTTCGCTCCTTATATACCTTTGCACAATTTCTAGAAGCTACCAGCACAATATCGCACATACTCCCACATTCCTAACTGCAACGCCACTGACTTACTGTGTCACAACAAGCTAATATTAGCCTAACTCGGTCGCAGGTCAAGGCCAACGACCTCACCGATACACAACAATCAACTGCGCCTGTGATGTTGCGAGTAGGTTCGAGAAAGCTGCACAACATAGACTTACCATCAAAACTGTCTTTGGGTCAACATACGACGCAGACATGCTCCGACAGTCTTAGTGACTAGACCTCGACGTGGTTTGTCCTTATCTATGACGTGGGGGAGAAGTTCCCATGTGCACCGGATGTGCCCCATTGGCACCAAGTGGTGTCACTCGTGGTAGGACTACTGGAGCGCAGGCCCAAAAAACTCTGTGACTCCAGGTTCCAGCTGATTACAGGGGAGTTAGGCGTCTGTGGTGGAGAACCCAAAACCTGCTCTCAAGCGTGAAAGGCAGAAAGCTGTGGTGGTACGGCCACGTGTCAAGAGGCAGTGGGTTGGCCAAGACCATCCTGCATTAAGGTACCGTACCAGGTGGGAGAAGGAGAGGTATAGGCAGAGAAAGAGGTGGGAAGACAACATCAAAGAGTGCACAGGCTTGACCTTTGCTGACTCACAGCGAACCACAGAGGATAGAGATCGATGGAGGAAGATTGCCCGAAAGTCATCAGTGGTGCCTCAACAACCCATCTCAGAGTTAAGAGACTGAACTGAACTGAACTGGTGGAAAACTCAAACCCTTACGACCAGTAACAGAACCTGATTTTATTTGCAGACTTTCCAACCGATGCTGAGTGCTCAAGTCGCACACTTTGACCCCTACGAATGACCGGAGACGTGTTGTTGTCCCATCCGGATGCGTTAAGCGAAAAATCATAAATAGCCGCCATCTTGGTAGGAAAAGAATACTGTGCTCAATGCACCTTAACGGTCCGCGTGATTCGGGTGTAATCTTAAGCTAAACGACGTTCCGAATGTTTCCGACTTCGACCATTTCAGCAGCGCCAATAAACGTCGTTTAGCTTAAGATTACATCCGAATCACGCGGACCGTTAAGGTGCATGGAGTACAGTACCGCCGAGCAAGACGTTTGTCACAAAACGCAGATACATTAACGCGGCCGGATCTTAGCATAACTCCTCGGGCGTGCGAAGTCAGTCAGGCGGAGTGGCGGCTGCGGTCTCGTTCTCGTTCAAATGCCGAGATTTCAAACTGGGGTCCCGGACAGAGTCCGCCCGGACAGAGTACCTCGGGTACAGTGCCCGTGAATGTTTCCGACTTCGACCATTTCAGCGTTATTGGAGCAACACTCAGAGCTTAAAAACCCAGCAGTAAGTATAGTTCCTGCCTAAAGGGGATCGTTCAGCTACTCTAATTCTGTGTAGTATTTGAAATGATGTCCAAACAAATGTAGAAACCACATTCATTTGAATTGTCACCACAAATTTACAACAACAACAACAAAACTTTCAACTTGTTTCAAATTACAAAACTTGTTTAGAGTTCACAGATAAGAGCTAATGTCGTTTGCTTTCCTGCTTTCCCCTATGGAGAAACTGAATGCTACCTTTTCTGCATCAATGCTATATCCATAATATCAAATGTTGGTTTTTAATTTTTGCAGATGCACAATCAGAGATATATAATTAAAATTTGCGTTGATGTCACAAAAGGGCTTTGCATGTAAGGCAAAGAAAAATCGTATACAATAAGATGGTTCATCCGGCACTCGGCCTATATAAAACATGATGACGGAGCCGACCGTGGCGCCCCAAGCGGAAACGGTGACGCTCGAGTCAAGGAAGACAACTTCCACATACCGCGTCAGCATAACAATTTACAGTGGATCGTGGAATCCTCTTATTGTGAACTTCAATTGAGGGACAGGAAAAAAGTTTCACACTAAGCGGAATGTCACATTAAGAGGGTTGATTTCAGTCATACAATGAACTGAAGGGAAATTAAAAGGTTGTGGCTATTTCAGACACTGACTATAGAGCGAGCGCACTGCTTAATATTACATTACTCGTTCGTCGTACCTCGAGCTTTTTCTGAACTCATCTTGGACAATTTTTATGCGAGATTTTAAATCAGACAAACATGAAAACCTTACTCCAACTAACTTTCAAAGAAGCCATTCCCGAATAATGAGGAAGTAAACACAGCATATGTAGGCCTACTTTTGCTGGCCGAGCCGCTCGATGCGATAGTAGCGAGATAGAAGGATTTACTGAGTACGGTCATGGCTCATGCCGTGTAATTTTATGTTTATTACTATAGAATTGCATAGATCTACTGTAGTAGGGAAACACAAACAGATATTGTAAGCCAAAATATGCAGATTTCATGATTTCCGTATTGCTTGCGGTGAAAATAACTTGCCGTGTAAACAGCCTGCATGGTCACTAGATACACATTCACGTGCAAATAGCCTGGGCACTAGATACACGGTCACGTGCAAATAGACAACCAAATTAAAAACTGTTCACAATAACAGGAAAACCACAATAACAGAGTTCACTATAAGTGGACTCCACTGTATCAACAAATTTAATAGAAAACTACATAACTAGTTTTCAACTTCAATAATGCTCATCTCCACAAAGCGAGTTGCCATGTGTCAACTGTCATGTTTGTAAAACCTACGTGCTTGCATTTTATTATGCTAGCTTTCCGGCATAGTGTTTGTAAGTTTTGTTTATCTTTATGACCTTTTTTTTCCTCATTCCTGCTATGATCGGTTGCGTTTATTCATTGCGATGAAATGTTTTGGCCACTATTATTCACTGTAATAAATTCCACATGCATCATTAATTTAATACTCATCAACATTTTCGCAAACAAAAATTGTATGAATTCAGTTGCCAAAACTCTTCTACTCTGATTCAGAATCACTCAATTGTGATCAAGCCTCAAGGCGATATTTATCATCTAACGTGAATCATTCATTATCAAGACAGCTGAATAAGACTGAGGTGCTGACGTGACTAAATCAGCAGATTTTCGAAAACAAATATCGGCACACCTACAAAAGCAAAAGCTTCCTCCACCAGTTCAGCAGATTTAGATTACACTTCAAGTTCTGTAGGCTATTTTATTGCGCTTAGCTCAAAACACATTTATATAATCATTACTTACCTCTCTTTATTTTTCCACGGAAAACGAAAAAACGACTTCTGTGGACACGCATAGCGCGAGTTAACACAGTTATTCGCACTGCAATGGTCACCTCCTTGATTTCTTCTTCGTGGTCGACATTTTTGACCGGTTAATCACGACTACGACTTCTGTGGACACGCATAGATGAGTTCAGAAAAAGCTCGAGGTACGACGAACGAGTAATGTAATATTAAGCAGTGCGCTCGCTCTATAGTCAGTGTCTGAAATAGCCACAACCTTTTAATTTCCCTTCAGTTCATTGTATGACTGAAATCAACCCTCTTAATTTGACATTCCGCTTAGTGTGAAACTTTTTTCCTGTCCCTCAATTGAAGTTCACAATAAGAGGATTCCACGATCCACTGTAAATTGTTATGCTGACGCGGTATGTGGAAGTTGTCTTCCTTGACTCGAGCGTCACCGTTACCGCTTGGTGGCGCGCATGACCCTAATTTCGCCGGAAGTGACCGGATGAACCATCTTATTGTAGAGGGTCTTTGCTTCAACTAATGCTCTGTCACCCGGCGGAACCGGAAATTTCCATGAGCATAACTGGCACTGCGCATGTGCCTGCTTGTAGCAGCCAAAAGTTACTCCCGGCCAAAAGTTACTCCGGAAGTCATCGCAGAGTTATCTGCTCGGGACGTGCTGAGAATTCCACTCTAAAAAGAGACGGCACCCGCCACTCCGCCTGACTGACTTTGCACGCCCGGTGAGTTATGCTAAGATCCGACCGCGTAAATATATCTGCGTTTTGTGACAAACGTCTTTCTCGGCGGTACTGTACTCCATGCACCTTAACGGTGCGCGTGATTCGGGTGTAATCTTAAGCTAAACGACGTTTATTGGCGCTGCTGAAATGGTCGAAGTCGGAAACATTCGGAACGTCGTTTAGCTTAAGATTACACCCGAATCACGCGCACCGTTAAGGTGCATGGAGTACAGTACCGCCGAGCAAGACGTTTGTCACAAAACGCAGATATATTAACGCGGCCGGATCTTAGCATAACTCCCCGGGCGTGCCAAGTCAGTCAACGGTCGCGTTTTATAAAACCAGACTACAAATAGACTACAGGGACAGACTCCCATATCATTTCCGGCAGCAGGGACGGCTTTGCACGGGGAAAAACGTTTTTTAACTCTATATTATGTGTTAAACTACACAAATGCACCAAAAACACAAAAACTCGTAAAGAAACTAATGCGT
>JAWQFJ010012814.1:67500-107500 GCA_034096865.1 Theodoxus fluviatilis | reverse complement strand
CTGTGCGTGCGCAGATGGCTGATGAGGCCGATCCTGGCACGGAAGGTTCTGGGACAAAATGGAAACGGGACGAGTGGGACACCTCCAGGAGAGTTGATAGAATGGGCCTTTCGGGCTTGTCGCTTCCTTTCTGCGGCGCTGGTCCTGTTGGCTTCACATGTTTCGGCGCCTTTGTAGAAGGAGGAGCGCCCGGTGGCTCTATTCACTTCGGAGTGTTCCCACGTGTCAGGGTTGATGGCAAATGCTTTAGTGAAGCTTTCAGAGTATCTTTAAACCGTTTCTTCTGCCCACCGTGGGACCGCTGGCCATGCTGCAGCTTGCCGTAGAGGAGTTGTTTGGGCAGCCTCTCATCTGGTATACGTGCTACGCGCCCTGCCCAGCGACGTTGGGACTGCATCAGGATGGTGAAGATGCTGGGGAGTCCTGCTCTGGCCAGTACTTCTGTATAGATCTCGGACTTTGTCCTGCCACTTTATGCCGAGGATTTTTCTGAGGCTTGTTGTGTGGAAACGATTCAGCTTCTTGGCATGACGTTGATACACTGTCCATGTCTCGCATGCATAGAGCAGCGTAGGGAGCACAACTGCCCTGTATACTTTCAGCTTGGTCTGTGTGGTGATGCTTCTCCTGCCCCACACATTTGGGTATAGTCTGCCGAAGGAAGAGCTTGCTCTGGCAATTCTGACGTTTACTTCGTCGTCGACGGTGACATTCTGAGATAGTGTGCTGCCCAGGTACGTGAAGCGGTTCACTGCGTTGAGTCTCTGGCCGTTGACAGTGATGTTGGGCTCAACATAAGGCTTTCCGGGCGCAGGCTGATGGAGGACTTCAGTCTTCTTTGTGCTGATCGTAAGACCAAAGTTTGTGCATGCGCTGGAGAACATGTCAACGCTGCGTTGCATATCAGCTTCTGAGACAGCGTTGAGGGCACAGTCAGCAGCAAACAGGAAGTCTCTGATGATGTCTGTCATGAGCTTGGTTTTTGCTTGGAGCCTCCGAAGGTTGAAAAGTTTGCCGTCTGTTCGGTATCTCAATTCGATGCCAACATCTCCGTCTCTGAAGGTGTCAGTGAGCATGGCCGAAAACATGAGGCTGAACAGTGTCCGCGCCAGACGCAGCCTTGCTTGACCCCGTTCGTGACTGGGAAGGGTTCAGATGACTCTCCGCTGTCCTGAACTCTGGCCTGCATGCCCTCGTGAAACTGCTGTACCAAGGCGAAGAATTTCCTTGAGCAACCGTACTTGGCCATGATCTTCCACAGACCCTCTCTGCTGACGGTGTCAAAGGCCTTGGTCAGGTCGACATAGGTGGAGAACAAGTCAGAGTTCTGCTCCTGACACTTTTCTTGTAGCTGTCTGGCAGCGAACACCATGTCAATGGTCCCTCGCTCTTTTCTGAACCCACACTGGCTCTCAGGTAGGAGTCCTTGGTCAAGGTGGGCTGTGAGGCGATTAAGCAGGATTCTGGCAAGGATCTTTTCGGCGATGGAGAGCAGAGATATGCCTCTGTGGTTGTCGAAGGCCTGCCTGTTTCCTTTACGCTTGTAAAGATGTATGATGGAAGCATCTTTAGATTCCTGCGGAATTGTCTCGTTCCCACATCAGGAGAAATAACTGGTGGAGCCTTTCAGTCAGGGCTGTTCCCCCCTCCTTGTAGACCTCAGCTGGGATAGCATCTGAACCAGATCCTTTGCCACTGGAGAGTAGACGTATGGCTTTCTGAGTCTCAAGCAAGGTTGGAGGGTCATCCAGTGCTTCGTTGATGGGCACTTGGGGGAGGCGAGTGATGGCTTCGTCGTTGATGGTCGAGGGCCTGTTCAGGACATTGTCAAAATGTTCGGCCCACCTCTCCAAGATCTTCCCTTTGTCTGTGATGAGAGTTTTACCATCTGCGATGAGGAGGGGGTTTGGTCCTGAATACGAGGGGCCGTACACTTCTTTCAAGGCATCGTAGAAGTTCTTCATATTGTGCCTGTCTGCATAGCCTTGGATCTCGTCGGCTTTGTTGCTGAGCCAATCGTCCTGCATCTGACGGAGCTTCTGTTGTTCACTTCTTCGTATGTTGTTAAACGCATCTCTCCTTGCCACGGACTTGGGGTTACTGAGGTAGGCTTGGCAGGGGGGGGGGGGGTGTTTCTCATCCAATAACTGCTTGCTGTCATTGCAGTTCTCGTCCAACCAGTCTTATGTTTCTTGGTCTGGGGCCCCAGGACTTCTGTAGCTGTGGTGTAGATCAGCTCTCTGAGTGACGCCCAATCTGCCTCGACGTTCTGGTTGTCCAAAGAGGTGGACTCCAAGCGTTCTTCCAGAGCGTCCACGAAGAACTGCTTGCAGTTGGCAATCTTCAGCCTGGCAACGTTCAACCGTTTGGGGGCCTTCTTCCCTTGTGGGCGACGTTTGGGTTGAATGCGGATGTTGAGCTTGGTGATGATAAGGCGATGTGTCCAGCATTCAGCACCGCACACGGACTTGGTCACCCTTACATCCTGCCTGTCCCTCTTCCTCACGATGGCGTAGTCAATGAGATGCCAGTGCTTTAAGCGGGGGTGCATCCAAGACGTCCGGTTATGGGTAGGGAGGCGGAAGATCGTGTTTGTGGTCAGCAGTTCATGTTCAGCGCAGGTCTGGAGCAAGAGCAGACCGTTGCTGTTGCAATGGCCCACTCCATGATGACCAAGGACTCCTTCCCGGGCGATGTTGTCCTTGCCAACTCTTGCGTTGAAGTCACCTAACAGGATGATCTTGTCCGCCTTTGGAACGTCGGCAATGACAGTGTGAAGCTCTTCGTAAAACTTTGCCTTACTTCATCTGGGTTAGTCATGGTTGGGGCGTAGGCACTGATGATGGTAAGATGCTTCCTTCCAGCCATTAGTGGGAGTTTCATGGGACATACATACACACACATACACAAACATACATACACACACTCGCGCGCTCTCCTTTAATATGCACTGAAGCACAGACCCTTGGAGAGCGGGGAAAAAGCAAACCTGACGTCAATTCTGGCATCCAGGCTTGATGTAGGGGAGATAACTAGCGCAGCATCCCTGTTCGAGGTCGCATATTTTGCCCCCAGCTTCAGCCTGGAGAAACTCCACAGGCTGTCGTCCACCATGCGGCAGTGCGTAAAGTTAGGCTGGCGATAGTTGTCTCCCGTGTTGTAGAGCGGATGCATGGCTGTGATGCGGTACTTGCTCAGCTGATCGTGGAACAGCAACACCTGAACACGGACAAAAACGTCACTGTATCTGTCAGTCTGTCTTGGGGTTGAACATGGGGTTTGCGGACGAGTTTGCTATTTCGCATGGGTTGGGCTTGATCTTCTAGACTGATTTGAAAGCATGGCTGCACCTGAGTTATCTATCCTGTCCAGATGACCCCCGGTAGCATATTTGACTCCTTGGGGCTACACCTAGCAGAGAGACAGGAGCGAACCCCGAAACCCAGCAGCCAGGGTCTCAGCAGATGAGGAGAGCATCGAGCGGCTGTTGAACTATTTTGTCAAAAACATAAAGCTGCTGAGGACATGCACGGTACGAAATGGCTCATTGCCAAGAAGGAAGGAAGAGTTAAGGGCCCTTGGTAGCGTGAAAACAGAAGCGCTACTGAAATGTTATTCCACACAACAGAGATCTAGTGAGAAAGCAGGAGGGTATACCGACACGGGTATCTGGCCGCTTTGGGACAGACTTAGTGCTGCATGTCTCTGATTCAAAATGGCCCGTGTGTGTGTGTGTGTGTGTGTGTGTGTGTGTGTGTGTGTGTGTGTGTGTGTGTGTGTGTGTGTGTGTGTGTGTATGTTGTGTGTGTGATTGTGTGTGTCTATGTGTGTGCGTGTATGTGTGTGCGTGTTTGTGTGTGTGTGTGTATGTGTGTGCGAGTATGTGTGTGCGTGTTTGTGTGTGTGGGTGTGTGTGTGTGCGTGTATATGTGTGTATGTGTGTGTGTGTGTGTGTTCATGTGTGAGTGTGTGTGTGTGTGTGTGTGTGTGTGTGAGTGTATGTGTGTGCGTGTATGTGAGTGTGTGTGTGTGTTTGCGTATATGTGTGTGCGTGTTTGTGTGTGCGTGTATTTATGTGTGTGTTCATGTGCGTGTGTGCATGTATGTGTGTGCGTGTGTGTGTGTGTTTGAATGTGTGTTTGTGTGCTTGTGTGCATGCTTGTGTGTTTACTCGTGTGTGTGTGTGTGTGTGTGTGTGTGTGTGTGTGCGTGCGTGAGTCCGTCTGTATGTGCATGTCTGCATTGGTTGTGTTTCCAATGGTTTCTTCATGAGGGGTGCGTGAATGATGTAGGAATGTGATGGAATCAGAGTGTGGCATTTGTGTTGGACTACTTTCTGTATGTCGTGAAAGGCATCTCTTCTGAATGGGATGAGCTAGATCACGACCCAACATGTGAGTGAGCACTACAAAACAACCAGTTTTTGACCTTTTGGAGTTACTGGTGTTATCTGAAAGTTGAGTGTCTCAGCTCACCAATGGTATCAACATTATGTATCCTGAACATTCTGGAAGTTACAACTATTTGAACAACATTGCAACGAAACGCAATGTTGGAGAAAATTACTACACGATGGAAAGTACGGCACTTCTGATTGATACAATTTCAAATAGTGGTTGACCTCATTTAAGTGATATTCCAGTACCACGTAAAATACTGGAGATTTAACCGTGCATGCGCCACTGAAAAGCCTTTGGGTTGGAAGTTCGCATAAGAGTATTATACGTATATACTTCGACGAGAGCATGCACCACCACAGATTGATGTAGCTAGATCGAAATATTTACTTTCCTCCCTGATTTAAGAATGTTGCATCGAATGTGATAGACAGCAAATTCTGTCACAGGCACTGCAAATGTAGCAAATGTAGCAATATTGCAGATATTTACGTTACCCTTCGGCCCGGTGAAATATGGTCAACGTGAAATTCCTTCATAGACACTGCCGATGTAGCAACATTGCAGATTTTGCCGTTACCCTTTGGCCCAGTGACTAGGTGTTCAACTTCTGCCTTGACAAAGTCTTTGTCTATTTGCTTCTTAGTAACATTAAGGCATCCCTACACCATCATGCGACCTTTAGGAATATGGCTTTGCCTGGTCTCCATGGACACGCGATCAACAACAGTCCATCAACTCTGGCCTCCATTTTCCATTCATTCCACACGGAGTACCATCCCAGCATGCTCCATCCACTTACCTGCACGTTGTCTTCCTCCGCGCATGACGTCACTACCGAGGCCTGCACGACGCGTGCTGGGGAAACTGTTTTTGGTGTAGGGAGGGGAGACAACTGTGGCTCATTTTCCAGGCAGAACACGTGACATCCCAGCATGGCTGGGGTCAGTTCCGGGTCATCCAATTCCAGCATAACTCCGTCCAAGTCCACGCCATACTGGTCTGTCTTGGTTGCCTGGATCTGCAGCACAGAGCAGTGTGACGGAGTAGTGTGATGGAGCAGTGTGACGGAGCAGTGTGACAGCAGTGTGGCGGAGCAGTGTGACGGAGCAGTGTGTCGGAGCAGTGTGACAGCAGTGTGACGGAGCAGTGTGTTGGAGCAGTGTGACGCAGCAGTGTGACGGAGCAGTGTGACGGAGCAGTGTGACAGCAATGTGACGGAGCAGTGTGACATTAGTGTGATGGAGCAGCGTGACGTAGCAGTGTGACGGAACAGTGTGACGGAGCAGTGTGACAGTAGCGTTACGGAGTAGTATGATGGAGCAGTGTGACAGAATTGTGACAGAGCAGTGTGACGGAGCAGTGTGACAGAGCAGTGTGACGGAGCAGTGTGACGGAGCAGTGTGACGGAGCAGTGTGACGGAGCAGTGTGACGGAGCAGTGTGACGGAGCAGTGTGACGGAGCAGTGTACACAGCAATGTAACGGAGCAGTGTGACGGAACAGTGTGACAGAGCAATGTGACGGAACAGTGTGACGGAGCAGTGTGACGGAGCAGTGTACAGAGCAGTGTGACGGAGCAGTGTTACGGACCAGTGTGACGGAGCAGAATACGGAGCAGTGTGACGGAGCAGTGTGACGGAGCAGTGTGACGGAGCAGTGTGACGGAGCAGTGTGACGGAACAGTGTGACAGAGCAATGTGACGGAACAGTGTGACAGAGCAATGTGACGGAGCAGTGTGACAGAGCAGTGTGACGGAGCAGTGTTACGGAGCCGTCGTGTTAGGTATGAATGTGATAAAATTGGGATGTAGTGGTCTCTAAATCCTTGCTTGCAGAACCGAATAAGGATGTTTTAACTGTCTTTGCTTCATTCCAGTAAGCGCCAGAATATAGATTGAGGCTTCATCACCACACATCGTTTAATTATTATTATCAAGAAGGCTCAAGCTTATTTGCTCTACTATATTACGTGCATAACTGTTCGTGAGTTATGATACCCACTTTTTGATAAGAGAATGTTAGGGACGACATACTAAACGGACTCTTTTAAACAGAAATATCACAATAATAACTATTCTGCTGCCACACCCCATGTGGGTTGGGGGTAAGATTGGAAATGGAGATTGCTTTTTCCTTTAATACCCTATAATGATTTTTATAACTAATGGCTTTGCATAACCTACAATGGCTGATGGGCCGTGGAAATTCATCTATCCATTCATTCATCCACCCACTCATATATCCATTCACTCATTCAGTCATTAATTTACATATTCACCAATTCATTCATTCATTCATTCATTCATTCATTCATTCATCTGTCAAGCCAAAGGTTATCATCTCTTCTCACCTCCAGCCAGTGCCGGCCTCTGCCCAAGACGTAATCATCCTTCACTGGGCCAGAGGAGTGCAGGACGCTCCACAGACGACCATTTCCGGTCAGGTTGTGCGTGGTGATCTCCCCTAGTTGCTTCCCTTCCAGCCTCAGCTGCAGCTGGTCCTGGCCGCCATCATTGGTGTATCGCACGTCCACCACGCGCACGCGACTGCGCATGCGCAGACAGAAGTACAGGCGCACGCGCTCCCCAGTCTGCAGATGCACCACTCTCTGGCCCGAGGCCGCGCTCTGGTTCAGCACGGCATCTGGCTTGGCTTCCGCCTCGGCCTCCAGGAAGTGACGTAACGCCACGACCAAGGTCAGGGTGCAAAGAAGGCTTGCAGTCCGAAGTATCCAGTGCATGGTGAGTGTTCAATGGCCGCTTTGTCTGAAAGTGGTCACGAAGGGGACTGATGAGTGGATTGAGAAGCTTGGATGCTGCGTGAAGGTCTATATCTATAACATGAAATGCTTGAGAAATTCGAGTTACGTATGTTTATGAAGTCTTTCTTCAATGACACCACACCAGATTGCTTGTGTGACAACATTCAATTCCTGATTAGGAGAACCATACCGCTTCAGACAGAAATCATCTGTTACAAAAATAAAACTTTAGTCTTTCACTAGAATTAACTATGGGGGGAAGAACACCTTTGAGGATTATGTTACAAGACTGCAGCCATTTAAGCTTCCAGGCAGAAAAAGCGACAGTCGTGCTGAGGGGAAAGAGGAATAAAATAATGGAGGAAATGAGTCAGAAATAAACATAAAATTCCGCCGATTTATATCTTATCCGCTCGAGACCTCGACAGTAAAACACGGGACCACAAAAATGCAGGCACACTTGCCAAAAGCACTGCATTTGAAACCTATCAAATGAAGAGGATAATAAAACCATTCACAATGGCAATTTGAGGGATGACCTTAACTGCTCCTTTTGTACACCTCTATCCCTAATCATTCCAGCTTTGTGCTTCGTATACATCTTTTGTTAAAACGCCACACTACACAACTACTTACAAGTTGCCACCAGTTTCAAAGCCACACATTTCGAGCATTTTTCTTCCTGGCCTGTCACAGCCTAAGCCATAGTGCGTGGGAGGTGTAGAACTCAGCCTATCTTGTTCTCTGACCCCTTCCTCCTTTCTCTCTTTTCAAACACCTGGTGGGTTGCACGTCCTCTGTGCTGAGTACAGGCCTCTTTAGCCCTCACTGTTCAAATGCTGAACTCGAGGCGACGCGACTGTCGAAAGCATTGGCCCAACTCAAACAGTAAGGCTGCCGACTATCTGACAGCATCATGCTAATGTTTCCCCAACGCCAATCAGCCCTGCGTCGCCAAACAAACACAACTGGTTGCAAGGGGAACTGTATGACTAACTAAGTAAGCTAGTTCGAACAGAAGAGTCATATTATGTTTTGAGTCGCTTCTTCAAGTGAAGCTGCAGGCACCTTGTGTTGCATATACATACACAGAATTGAATCTATCAAAAGTGAGTCCTTTCAATGTAAATGTAAAATCCTCCCGACACGTAACACATTCAAAGATTAAACAACAAGATATTCATTGTGGTAATAAAAAATATAGGCTTAAAGTCTTCTTTTACATGCATGTAAATGATATTTACATTGAATACAGGGAAGTGCTGGACTTTAATGAAATAGATAGTAAAATGTTTCCAGAAAATGTCGATACTAACTTCCATTACTCGATGAGTCGTCTTCACCCACGACCTTCTTATTAAATGACAGAGCGTAACTGACTAATGTTGCTGGGCTTCATTGTGTGTTACTTCAATTGCCCTTACTCTAACCAGTTACAGTGAATTCGGAGTCAAAGGCCTTACATAGTCTACTCTGGTTGATAGACCGTAAAACCTCATTCATTCATTTGTTCATTCATTCATTCTATTGTTCGTTCATTCATTCGTTCATTTGTTCATTCATTCATTCATTCGTTCGTTTGTTCGTTTGTTTATTCATTCATTCATTCATTCATTCATCCATTCATTCATTCATCCATCGATCTATAATCCATATATTTTTTCATTCATTCATTTATTCATGTATCCATTTGTTCGTTTGTTCGTTCATTCATTCATTCATTCATTCATCCATTCATCCATACGTTTGTTTATGTATTAGTCATTTGTTCATTCATTCATTATAGCATTCGTCCATTTATTCATTCATTCATTGTGTCCACGTGATATTTCGCCCATATTTACACTTAACAACGACTTCTTTTACACTTACCTATTTGTGACTGCTTTTTGTCGTCTCCATCCTAGTGTGTACCTGCCGTTCCTCGTTGCTTTTTAACTTCGCGTATCTTCAGCACGACCCGAAAGCCATAGTTGTATAGAGATGTGTATGGCAATAGCCACTTTCCTGAGCCCATTTACAGACTACATGATGACTTGAATCGTGCTTTCTAGAAGGGAGTCGACTCGTATCTCAGTCACTCTAGTTTGACCAGATGGACATAGTTTAAAAGTAGTTGAGTGTGTGTGTGTGTGTGTGTGTGTGTGTGTGTGAGAGAGAGAGAGAGAGAGAGAGAGAGAGAGAGAGAGAGAGAGAGAGAGAGAGAGAGAGAGAGAGAGAAAAGGAGTAATGCTGCTTACTAGTTGACGAACCTCATAGCATTTGCTTTCAATCTCCGTCTTAACACTCATCAAAAACCGGTATGTTATTTTCACCTTGCGCAACGTGTGGACAGGCAAGACGGCCTAAAACATCATTGGAATGCTCGGTCCAAGGCAACTTCCGCTTCTTTGTCTTCAGCATCCCAGCACGTCACTTGGTATCTAGCTGACACTTCTAACAAGAATTATACAGATATTTCCACGCCCGAATCCTACTAAGTCAATGCCGACGTTTCACCTTCGGCTTTAAGGCACTGTCAAGTTTAAGTGAGATGAATTCTTGTACGTCTGAGGTAACACAGGCGTAGATACTTCAAAGTCTTAATCAATTAAAAGTTAACCCCTTTCTTGGGCTCTCCCATTCCACTTCCAAATCCAAGTCCCCACCCCCACCCCCTCCCCCCCACCCCCTCACCCCCCACCCTTCTTACTATACTCTAATGACTCACGGTTTGCGTTTTCTAAGTTGCATTCACCTTGACCTCTATCATCTCGATTCACCTTTGACCTCTATCATCTCGATGCGAGTTCCACGTCCTTGATATTTGGCAGCAGACGATAGAAATGCGTAAATGCTACGCTAGGGCACACAATTCGAAACAGCCGGCCTGTCCAAGTTATCTCCTTGACTTAATCCATCAATCCTGGCTCTGCTCTATGCCTTTGAAGTGTGGGCAAGTCTCAAGACAGCACCGTGGAATGTTTGACGTGAGCAGAAGACAAAGAATGTAATTAGCAAACCGCGTCGTAAATCTTGTACATAAAATGTGTCATTTATCACGCCGTTCTGTCTCACTTCATCCCGATGGCACAGAAGAACGCCGTCGGCCAAGATGGACACGCATCAATGACTTCATGGCGTGGCGTATGTGACTCGTCATGTAGTCAGCTTCGTGTTTTGATGATTAGTCCAGTAAATCATTGCTGGGACGACATCAAACATTGTTCTTAAAGTTGTTGGCATCAGTGAAAAGTGTGAGTAGTATCTTCGACGAGAAGGTAAGGACTCACCTCTTAGCAAACTCGTTTTCGTCAGACGATTCACGCAGACAGATCTCGTCCTTTCTGGACCACGCCAGATGTCACAATGACACTCTCGAAGGCCGTCGCAGCTCGGAAGTTTCTCTCGCACGGTAGTCCCGCCCCAGCCTCTGTGGAAATTCCCGACAGTTTTCGTGAGAGAAAAACATTAGCGGGGGGGGGGGGAGACAGGGAGGATCACTGCTAGAGATGTTTATGTAATGTACATAACGCCTCAGGCGATGAAAACTGGACAGGTACGTAGATTACGAAAACAGTTACTTGAATAGCCTGGTATTGAAGCACCTGCAAGGCAAGAGTAAAGACAGTTGTTTATGTGGCGACCCAGGCGAATGTTTCAAAGCGTTTTACGTGTTCCCTGTAGTTTGAGAAGTTTATTTTCTACTCATGCAGGGCAACAAATGCACAGACCGAATGTATGGACCGTCTGAAACAAGAGCATTGCCACTATACAGGGAGCATTTCAACCCAAAATGCTGACTTAATGCGGCGTCAAAGGTCTATTAGTACATCTTCATTGCCTCCAACATACTGCTAAAGAATTATATGTGCATTGGGTGATGGTTTATACTGTTTGGAATGCACGCGTACTGAAATCAGCATTTTGATGGAAAACGAAATTTTCATCCATTAGCAACAGCAGTTTACAGAGAACAGACAATTTCATTTGCTCCTAGGTTAAAGAAATTAACTTAATGGCCAACAACAAGTTTCTGTACATATACATGTACAGTAGATGAGTCTCCCGTTTACAGTGACGTCACACACTACACGGATTCGATTACAAGTATGGCAGAATCAGGACAATGACGTGGTGAGGTATCATGCAATCAAACACGGATTTTTGCACGAAAACGTTTACTCGGTCAAACAGCAGACGTCAAATACAAGCACTTATCGGTGGATTTATCGATGGATTCATCGGTAGTTTTGCAGTGACAGGTTAAACTTTTTTTAATGGAATGCACATGTGTGCGTGTGCATGTGTGTCTGTGCATGTGTGTCCGTGTACCTGCATGCATGTGTACGTGCGTATGTGCATATCTCCTTTTTGTGGGTGTATGTGTGCGCGTAGCGCACATGCGAGTGTGTTTGTCACTCATCCGTGTCTAAGTAGAACAAGACTTGGCAGCGAGGCGCTGTACCGTGGTTCGATTCCAGGAGTGGGAGCGATGGGGAAAAAGTTATTATAAAACAAAATAAGTAGAACAAGAATAACAGAGGTCCGCTGCTAAATGACATGGCAGATGTAGACGTGTCTCTCCCAAGGGCAGGGGGAGTGTCTTTCTCTCGCCTCCCTGACACATTTCCTTCTTCGTCACGCTATCTTTACGAACAATCCGCTGCTTTAAAATAGTCAATACAAATTTCAAATATGATATATCTACATTAAGGAAAAATCCGTTTAGTTCTTTGAACAATAATATTAGACAGCAATTCTTTCAAAAGACAATGGTGGAGATGGCTCGGAGACAGCGTCTGTAGTGGCGTAGTAGTCACTTCAGGTGGGCAGTCTCCGCTGCACTCTCCACATACAAACACAGAGGGCTCAAAAGAGATGCCATCCTTCTCCCTCTGCCCACTCTGACTCCACTGTGCACCAACACCTTGTCCCCTCTGGCTCCACTATCCACCAGCCACCCTGTCGTCTCTGTCTTCACTGTCCACCAGCCACCTTGTCCTCTCTGTCTCCACTGTCCACCAGCCACCTTGTCCTCTCTGTCTCCACTGTCCACCAGCCACCTTGTCCTTTCTGTCTCCACTGTCCATCAGCCACCTTGTCCTCTCTGTCTCCACTGTCCATCAGCCACCTTGTCAATCTGTCTCCACTGTCCACCAGCCACCTTGTCCTCTCTGTCTCCACTGTCCACCAGCCACCTTGTCAATCTGTCTCCACTGTCCACCAGCCATCTTGTCCTCTCTGGCTCCACTGTCCACCAGCCACCTTGTCAATCTGTCTCCACTGTCCACCAGTCACCTTGGTCTCTCTGTCTTCACTGTCCAACAGCCACCTTGGTCTCTCTGTCTTCACTGTCCATCAGCCAACTTGTCATCTCTGCCTCCATTGTCCACCAGCCACTTTGTATTTCTGGCTCCACTGTCCACCAGCCACCTTGTTCTCTCTGTCTCCACTGTCCACCAGCAACCTTGGCCTTTCCGTCTCCACTGTCCACCAGCCACCTTGGCCTCTCTGGCTCCACTGTCCATCAGCCACCTTGTCCTCTCTGTCTCCACTGTCCACCAGCCACCTTGTTCTCTCTGGCTCCACTGTCCACCAGCCACCTTGTCCTCTCTGGCTCCACTGTCCACCAGCCACCTTGTCCTCTCTGTCTCCACTGTCCACCAGCCACCTTGTCCTCTCTGTCTCCACTGTCCATCAGCCACCTTGTCCTCTCTGTCTCCACTGTCCACCAGCCACCTTGTCCTCTCTGTCTCCACTGTCCACCAGCCACCTTGTCCTCTCTGTCTCCACTGTCCATCAGCCATCTTGGTCTCTCTGACTCCACTGTCCACCAGCCACCTTGTCCTTTCTGGCTCCACTGTCCACCAGCCACCTTGTCCTCTCTGTCTCCACTGTCCATCAGCCATCTTGTCCTCTCTGTCTCCACTGTCCACCAGCCACCTTGTCCTCTCTGTCTCCACTGTCCACCAGCCACCTTGGCCTCTCTGTCTCCACTGTCCACCAGCCACCTTGTCCGCTCTGTCTCCACTGTCCACCAGCCATCTTGTCCTCTCTGTCTCCACTGTCCATCAGCCACCTTGATCTCTCGGGCTCCACTGTCCACCAGCCACCTTGGCCTCTCTGTCTCCACTGTCCACCAGCCACCTTGTCCTTTCTGTCTCCACTGTCCATCAGCCACCTTGTTCTCTCTGACTCCACTGTCCATCAACCACCTTGGCCTCTCTGTCTCCACTGTCCACCAGCCACCTTGTCCTCTCTGTCTCCACTGTCCACCAGCCACCTTGGCCTCTCTGTCTCCACTGTCCATCAGCCACCTTGGCCTCACTGGCTCCACTGTCCATCAGCCACCTTGGCCTCTCTGTCTCCACTGTCCATCAGCCACCTTGTCAATCTATCTCCACTGTCCACCAGCCACCTTGTCCTTTCTGACTCCACTGTCCACCAGCCACCTTGTCCTTTCTGTCTCCACTGTCCATCAGCCACCTTGGCCTCTCTGTCTCCACTGTCCATCAGCCACCTTGTCCCTTCTGTCTCCACTGTCCACCAGCCACCTTGGCCTCTCTGTCTCCACTGTCCAATAGACAACTTGGCCTCTCCGTCTCCACTGTCCATCAGCCACCTTGGCCTCACTGGCTCCACTGTCCATCAACCACCTTGTCCTTTCTGTCTCCACTGTCCATCAGCCACCTTGGCCTCTCTGACTCCACTGTCCACCAGCCACCTTGTCCTCTCTGACTCCACTGTCCACCAGCCACCTTGTCCTTTCTGTCTCCACTGTCCACCAGCCACCTTGGCCTCTCTGGCTCCACTGTCCACCAGCCACCTTGTCAATCTGTCTCCACTGTCCACCAGTCACCTTGGTCTCTCTGTCTTCACTGTCCAACAGCCACCTTGGTCTCTCTGTCTTCACTGTCCATCAGCCAACTTGTCATCTCTGCCTCCATTGTCCACCAGCCACTTTGTATTTCTGGCTCCACTGTCCACCAGCCACCTTGTTCTCTCTGTCTCCACTGTCCACCAGCCACCTTGGCCTTTCCGTCTCCACTGTCCACCAGCCACCTTGGCCTCACTGGCTCCACTGTCCATCAGCCACCTTGTCCTTTCTGTCTCCACTGTCCACCAGCCACCTTGTTCTCTCTGGCTCCACTGTCCACCAGCCACCTTGTCCTCTCTGGCTCCACTGTCCACCAGCCACCTTGTCCTCTCTGTCTCCACTGTCCACCAGCCACCTTGTCCTCTCTGTCTCCACTGTCCATCAGCCACCTTGTCCTCTCTGTCTCCACTGTCCACCAGCCACCTTGTCCTCTCTGTCTCCACTGTCCACCAGCCACCTTGTCCTCTCTGTCTCCACTGTCCATCAGCCATCTTGGTCTCTCTGGCTCCACTGTCCACCAGCCACCTTGTCCTTTCTGTCTTCACTGTCCATCAGCCACCTTGTTCTCTCTGTCTCCCCTGTCCATCAGCCATCTTGTCCTTTCTGTCTCCACTGTCCACCAGCCACCTTGTCCTCTCTGTCTCCACTGTCCACCAGCCACCTTGTCCTCTCTGTCTCCACTGTCCACCAGCCACCTTGTCATCTCTGTCTCCACTGTCCACCAGCCACCTTGTCCTCTCTGTCTCCACTGTCCATCAGCCACCTTGATCTCTCGGGCTCCACTGTCCACCAGCCACCTTGGCCTCTCTGTCTCCACTGTCCACCAGCCACCTTGTCCTCTCTGTCTCCACTGTCCATCAGCCACCTTGTTCTCTCTGACTCCACTGTCCATCAGCCACCTTGTCCTCTCTGTCTCCACTGTCCACCAGCCACCTTGTCCTCTCTGTCTCCACTGTCCATCAGCCACCTTGTCCTCTCTGTCTCCACTGTCCATCAGCCACCTTGTTCTCTCTGGCTCCACTGTCCATCAGCCACCTTGGCCTCTCTGTCTCCACTGTCCATCAGCCACCTTGTCTCTCTGTCTCCACTGTCCACCAGCCACCTTGTCCTTTCTGACTCCACTGTCCACCAGCCACCTTGTCCTCTCTGTCTCCACTGTCCATCAGCCACCTTGGCCTCTCTGTCTCCACTGTCCATCAGCCACCTTGTCCTCTCTGTCTCCACTGTCCACCAGCCACCTTGGCCTCTCTGTCTCCACTGTCCATCAGCCACCTTGGCCTCTCTGTCTCCACTGTCCATCAGCCACCTTGGCCTCTCTGGCTCCACTGTCCATCAGCCACCTTGTCCTCTCTGTCTCCACTGTCCATCAGCCACCTTGGCCTCTCTGGCTCCACTGTCCACCAGCCACCTTGTCCTCTCTGGCTCCACTGTCCACCAGCCACCTTGTCCTCTCTGTCTCCACTGTCCACCAGCCATCTTGGCCTCTCTGGCTCCACTGTCCACCAGCCACCTTGGCCTCTCTGGCTCCACTGTCCACCAGCCACCTTGTCCTCTCTGTCTCCACTGTCCATCAGCCACCTTGTCAATCTCTGTCTCCACTGTCCACCAGCCACCTTGTCCTCTCTGACTCCACTGTCCACCAGCCACCTTGTCCTTTCTGGCTCCACTGTCCACCAGCCACCTTGGCCTCTCTGTCTCCACTGTCCATCAGCCATCTTGTTCTCTCTGGCTCCACTGTCCATCAGCCATCTTGGCCTCTCTGGCTCCACTGTCCATCAGCCACCTTGTCCTCTCTGTCTCCACTGTCCATCAGCTATCTTGTTCTCTCTGGCTCCACTGTCCACCAGCCACCTTGGCCTCTCTGTCTCCACTGTCCATCAGCCACCTTGTCCTCTCTGTCTCCACTGTCCACCAGCCACCTTGTCCTCTCTGGCTCCACTGTCCACCAGCCACCTTGGCCTCTCTGACTCCACTGTCCACCAGCCACCTTGGCCTCTCTGACTCCACTGTTGATCAGCCACCTTGTCCTTTCTGTCTCTACTGTCCACCAGCCACCCTGTCCTCTCTGGCTCCACTGTCCACCAGCCACCTTGGCCTCTCTGTCTCCACTGTCCACCAGCCACCTTGGCCTCTCTGACTCCACTGTCCATCAGCCACCTTGGCCTCTCTGACTCCACTGTCCACCAGCCACCTTCGCCTCTCTGGCTCCACTGTCCACCAGCAGTCTTGTCAATCTGTCTCCACTGCCCATCAGCCACCTTGTTCTCTCTGTCTCCACTGTCCACCAGCCATCTTGTCAATCTGTCTCCACTGTCCACCAGCCACCTTGTCAATCTGTCTCCACTGTCCATCAGCCATCTTGTCCTTTCTGTCTCCACTGTCCACCAGCCACCTTGTCCTTTCTGTCTCCACTGTCCATCAGCCACCTTGTCAACTCTGGCTTCATTGTCCATCAGCCACCTTGTCATTTCTGTCTCCACTGTCCACCAGCCACCTTGTCCATCTGTCTCCACTGTCCACCAGCCAACTTGTCCTCTCTGTCTCCACTGTCCACCAGCCACCTTGATCTCTCTGGCTCCACTGTCCACCTGCCACCTTGGCCTCTCTGTCTCCACTGTCCACCAGCCACCTTGTCCTTTCTGACTCCACTGTCCACCAGCCACCTTGTCCTTTCTGGCTCCACTGCCCACCAGCCACCTTGTTCTCTCTGTCTCCACTGTCCATCAGCCACCTTGGCCTCTCTGTCTCCACTGTCCATCGGCCACCTTGTTCTCTCTGTCTCCACTGTCCATCAGCCACCTTGTTCTCTCTGTCTCCACTGTCCATCAGCCACCTTGTCCTTTCTGTCTCCACTGTCCACCAGCCACCTTGTCCTCTCTGTCTCCACTGTCCACCAGCCACCTTGTCCTCTCTGTCTCCACTGTCCACCAGCCACCTTGGCCTCTCTGTCTCCACTGTCCACCAGCAACCTTGGCCTCTCTGTCTCCACTGTCCATCAGCTATCTTGTTCTCTCTGGCTCCACTGTCCATCAACCATCTTGTCCTCTCTGTCTCCACTGTCCATCAGCTATCTTGTCCTTTCTGGCTCCACTGTCCATCAGCCACCTTGTCCTCTCTGTCTCCACTGTCCATCAGCTATCTTGTTCTCTCTGGCTCCACTGTCCATCAACCATCTTGTTCTCTCTGGCTCCACTGTCCACCAGCCACCTTGTCAATCTGTCTCCACTGTCCATCAGCCACCTTGTCCTCTCTGTCTCCACTGTCCATCAGCCACCTTGGCCTCTCTGTCTCCACTGTCCATCAGCCACCTTGTCCTCTCTGTCTCCACTGTCCACCAGCCACCTTGGCCTCTCTGACTCCACTGTCCATCAGCCACCTTGTCCTCTCTGTCTCCACTGTCCATCAGCCACCTTGGCCTCTCTGTCTCCACTGTCCACCAGCCACCTTGGCCTCTCTGACTCCACTGTCCATCAGCCACCTTGGCCTCTCTGGCTCCACTGTCCATCAGCCACCTTGGCTTCACTAGCTCCACTGTCCACCAGCCACCTTGGCCTCTCTGGCTCCACTGTCCATCAGCC
Organism: Theodoxus fluviatilis; assembly: GCA_034096865.1. Lineage (NCBI taxonomy): Eukaryota > Metazoa > Mollusca > Gastropoda > Cycloneritida > Neritidae > Theodoxus > Theodoxus fluviatilis. Next base: position 89,903 of record JAWQFJ010012814.1, on the reverse strand, counting down.
ACCTTGGCCTCTCTGGCTCCACTGTCCATCAGCCACCTTGTCCTCTCTGGCTCCACTGTCCACCAGCCACCTTGGCCTCTCTGACTCCACTGTCCACCAGCCACCTTGGCCTCTCTGACTCCACTGTCCACCAGCTATCTTGTTCTCTCTGACTCCACTGTCCATCAGCCACCTTGTTCTTTCTGGCTCCACTGTCCACCGTGTCCTCTCTGGCTCCACTGTCCACCGTGTCCTCTCTGGCTCCACTGTCCACCGTGTCCTCTCTGGCTCCACTGTCCACCAGCCATCTTGTCCTTTCTGGCTCCACTGTCCACCAGCCACCAGTTCACCCAGACCTAACGCCTCGTGATGCTCTCTTTGTCGACGCTTTTCCTACAGCTGTAGTTTTTATTGAGGCGGTCTCAGTTGTCTGTACTGGAGCACGAGTCTTCTTTCCCTCCTGCATACATCACTGTGGCACAACTGCGAGCAGTCGCTTTGTCGGAACCCTGTAGCCATACAGCTGTGCAGGAGATCTCAGGGGATGCGATAATCCTTCATATAATATTTGTCGATAGTTATTCAAATACGCAGTTGTGTATTAGATTTCATATACGCCTACAAATGATGAAGTTTCCTGTGTTAAAAAAACTCGAAGAGATGATTTGACCAGAATAGGGTAGAGTTTGTTACAAACTTTCAGATAATGACATTTGTATTTGTCATGAAAAACAATTCCTATGAACTGCAGGATATACACTCTGTTTTGATTAAAATTGACCTAGGGCGCTGCTTGAAGTCTTGTGATAACGATGACGACGATGACAACAACGACGACGACGACGACGACGACGTCGCTAATACCAAATGAAACAACAACAATAAAAATGAAGATGAAGATGACGACGACGACGACGACGACGATGATGATGATGATGACGACGGCGACGACGACGGCGACCACTATGACGATGACGACGATGATGATGATGACGACGACGACGACGACGATGATGACGACGACGTTGATGATGATGATGATGATCACGACGACTAACTCAGAATGCTTCTTTCATTGAGCTGCACTCTTCAATCGTGGATAAACAAATGGGGCTGAATGCAGAGAACTCTGGTGCAAGTCGCCATTGTAACGTCTGGGTTGACACGTCTCGCGAGTCATGACACTTCAACCGTCAATTTGGCGACATTTCTACGGTTCAGTGCTACGCCATGATCATGACAACACGGTTCACTTTTTCCTTTTAGATGATGACTGTCACGCTCGATTTCCTCTAATCATGCCGGCAAATAAAAACCGTTATTAACAGTTTTTGTCTCTTCTGATTTCTGCAGCCCCAGTGACACATATGAGTAAAATCCCCATCTCCATCTCATCATATACCGTGAAAGATGTGTTTCCAAAGGTATAATTCTGATACAGTCCCGACTGCAGCACCTTTTCGGCCATGGTAAATCATTACGTCAATCCTGTTTTCTGCCATTTTTCTCAGTTTGAGATGCGTTTACAGATCATCCAAACATCGAGCGCCTGCATGGGCAGGTTCAGTTAGGAGAAAATCTTTGAGCTCTGCGAGTGATCGTTTGACTGCTTATCTCTGAACTTTTTAATACTTTTGAAATAAAACTCGCCTCTGGTCAAGCAAGAGCATCATGTACCTGTATGGCGTGTTAGGATTGCGTCTGAGATATATTCGCCTCAGCACTATGAAATGCTAGCAAAGACAATCGAAATGGCGTTTTCGGTGAACTTTTTTAAGTTGTTGTTTTTCTTTTTATTAATCAGTGTAACCATATGCAAAAGTCCAACCAGTCAGTCCTTGTAAAAATTTCGCTTCCAAACCCAGCCACTGCCTGCTTTTTCGTCCCAATGTTGACACCGGCTCCTGAATGACAACATCGATCACTATTTACTTATGAGAAAAAAAGGAAACGCCTTTTGGACTGCCTTTGCTAGCATGTCATAGTCCTGGAAACCCGGCCTCCGAGGAACTGCGCATGACCCGTCACGTGGAAAAGTGCAGGTCGTGTGATGAGGAGGTTGTGGTTACGTGTGTACGTGTGCAAGGTGACGAACCGCGAGGTTCAGGTCAAGGAGGTGCATTCACTCACCTGAGCGCGCGTGCTGCACGGGCCAGCTGTGGAGAGGACGACAGTGGGGTCCGTGGAGTGCAGAGCGATCGCACTTTGCGTCCATTATATATCCTCTCGTGCACTGGTCTGGCCTCCACCAACTCAAACATCCTTCTCCGGGAACCAATTCGCATTAATCACCCCCTCCTGCTCCATGTACGCAGCAATTTCATGGTCATTCGACATCAAACGCCCTGAAAAGCCCCGAGTCTCGACATCCTGTTTCTGGCAAGCTCTCTGTGTACTCGTTAGCTCCGGCATGTCACGACAAATGTCTGCCATGTCTATAAGGGGTGCGGGTGTGACGTAAGCAGCAGACAGAGATGTTTGCAGTGGCAGGCCCGCTAATGGCCCGCTAACCTTTGCCGATGTGACCACGCTCTACGCTCTGGCTTTACCAAGAGAAGGAGTACTCCACCCACCATGTACTGTATCGCCCCATTCTTGTACACACCAGAGATACAAAACTCCGGCCTACCAGAATAGTCTCGCCCTCGGTGCCCTTTAGGTAGAGTGCTGCCGTTTAGTACTGATGCTTTTGGATGGGTTGTAGACTTTTTAATTGCACGTATTGTGCGCCTTTAATCTCTGTTTTGTTGTATGCTTTGTGCACTCCATGTTTGTTTATTGCGTGCTTGCATATGCAAGAATATGTGGGTTGTGTCTGTTACCTCTCTCTCTCTCTCTCTCTCTCTCTCTCTCTCTCTCTCTCTCTCTCTCTCTCTCTCGCTCGCTCGCTCGCTCGCTCTCGCTCTCGCTCTCTCTCTCGTGTGTGTGTGTGTGTGTGTGTGTGAGAGAGAGACAGACAGAGAGAGAGAGAAAGAGAGAGAGAGACAGAGAGAGACAGAGAGATTCAGAGAAAGAGAGACAGAGAGACAGAGAGACAGAGAGACAGAGAGACAGAGAGACAGAGACAGACAGAGACAGACAGAGAGAGCGAGAGGGAGAGAGAGAGAGAGAGACAGAGAGAGACAGAGAGACAGACAGACAGACAGACAGACAGACAGACAGACAGACAGGCAGACAGACAGACAGACAGACAGACAGATAGACAGACAGACAGAGAGAGAGAGAGAGAGAGAGAGAGAGAGAGAGAGAGAGAGAGAGAGAGATTGTTTCGTTCTGCAATACATATGTTCTACAACCTTATATGCAACTGTTTACATTTCGTTTCTTGTATCGGATTAAGTGTGTTGGGATGAGTGTAGTGAATGAGTAAACGAACCAATAGAGTGTTACGGCCTATCAGCCAGTGTAGGCAATGTAAGACCATTGATCACGAAAATTGCCATGGCTAGACTGACTTAGAGCAAGTCCAGTCACGAGTTCCCCAGTCACTCGCCTCTTACAAATCACGTGGAAAGAGGCAGTGGATCTATTTTTACCCACAGCCTACATGGGGAATGAATGAATACATTTGATAGTTTTCTATACGGATTTAAATGTAAGACAAGTAACTCTTGTCTGCATCAAAACTCTGCATAAAGTTCCTTCATCCCTTTTCTCTTCTTTCTTGTCTACTTTTCTGACTGCATTTGGGCAAAATCATAGATTAATATTACTTCTTTCTTTTTTTCGCCGGTACTTGTATTCTTACTATATTTTGCTGTCTTGCACTCTTTCTCCAGTTCACTCGATATTCATTACAGTGAAGTAGGCAAAGCAAACACTCCGCGCATAGCCTCACTCACACAATCTCTACAAGGAACAAAGTGTGAGTGTATTTACGAAAGTATTTATTTCATCACCACTCCATACGCACATAGGCAGGTTAGGCGCGGCAGTCTGACGAGAACGTCATGGCAGAACAAACAGTCTACAACAGTGCAGTTTCCAAAGCTGGTGGTTCCCTTAACTCAAGCTACTGACACTAGAAATGAAGACAGGACAAGGCTAGTGACTTCGTCGTCCTGCTCGACTCCCCCAGACAGCCTGGGCAGCTCCAGGCTTCTAGTTGGCTCTGCAAACGGCAGTTGAAGGCGATTCTCTTTCAGTTCTTCAGGCTGCCACGCTTTTAGGTTGAGCACCCTTGCTACCAAAGAGGGTCGTTGCCAAGGTTGTAGAGAGGCTCCTGACGGACAGGAATGCGAAGGCCTGGGTACAGCATGTGCAGCATGTCTTTGACGGAACTCCTCTTGTCCCCAAACCCTCGCTTGTCTCCGAACCCACGTTTGTCTCCAAATCCTCGTTTGTCACCGAAACCGCGCTTGTCGCCAAACCCTCGCTTGTCTCCAAAACCGCGCTTTCTCCGGAGTCCCTTTTGTCTCCAAAGCCTCGCTTGTCTCCGAAGCCTCGCTTGTCTCCGAACCCTCTCTTGTCCCCGAAGCCGCGTTTATCTCCGAAGCCGCGTTTAGAGAGCAGCTCTTCCTCTGCCTGGAACTCTCCTTCTTGAAACGTCTCCACGGCCTCGGAGAATTCGGCGTCCTCGGCGTGCAGCCATTGCACACAAAGCGCCAGCAGCAGCAGCAAGCAGGGCAGCAGCAGCATCCGCACCGTGGGCGCCATCTGTCGGCTGCAGGCAAAAAAGGCGGGAAACGTTACCACGGAAACAAAGATGTCGTCATGGCAGGACGAAGACGACATGCAGCGCAAGGCAAATCTGTGAATGACGACTTTCTTGATAACAGAATATCATGAAATTGAATAAATGTTTTTCGACTCTACGCTATTGCTTTCCAAGACATGTTTACTTTTAAGATGTGACAATATATTGTAGCAGCATCTAAAGGTCTGATCTCAGCAACGATATGAATGCCCCATAGCTGTACGAACACAGCGACTACAACTATAATTCTCTCACTATGTATATTCTCGATCCCAGAATTAAGTGTTATTTCATGGATGATTCATTTGGGAATTTTTCACTTTCAATTTTCGAAATTCTTAGATACTTATCTGTACAGTTTTCTTCGCTTTGTTGAGATTTGTTGAACTTTGCCAGACTTATAATGTCGGCTACAAAGTAAAGTATAACTTGTCCCGCCGTTTGGGTAAAACGATTCAAGGTAAAATGTACGCAAATGAGTTTGCATTCAGTAACAGAAACACTTGTAGAAGAGGATGTAAATTTAACTGAAACTGCAATATTTCCGGATTTGGTTTATTGTTGTCCAAAGGTTTGCCATTGGTCACCTATGGTGGTGTGAGCGTCGAACTTTGCATACATTTGCATATCTGATTACGTGGCTATAATGACATGCGAACATGCGGAAACGGGTCGAAATAAGTGTGTTTATTACTCCATCTGTGCTTTCTACTGAGGGGACGAGACTGCGGTAGTTTCATGATAAGAATACTTGGACGTAAACAGGAAGATTGCCATCTCGGCAAGAATTAGCTCTGCGTAACTAAACTAAATAGTTTTGAGTTAAGCAATGTTTGTTTTATGCTCGTTGTCTTATCTAGAGCGTAAAACATTAGCGCTCTACAGTTGCACACGTAATGCTATAGCATGCCTTTATCAAAGATAAGTGGACCATTTTACGATAAGAGATCTCCTTGGATGTTGCATGAGACGTTGAAATTAATCTAAATTTAATCTTTCTTCGACAGTTGTCAAATATCAGACGGCTGGAAGAGAAAATGTTTTTTTTAAACTTGTCACGTGACCAAATTTTGCGCTAATGTAAATTTTCATTGCGCTTTTTTTCACCGTTTGTGGGGTATTAAGGTTCACCATGCTCAAACCAATGAGCACACGCGCGCGCGTGCACACGCACAGATACACACACACATATACACACACACGTTCACACACATAAATGCATGCACACACACAGACACGCGCACATACATGAACATACACACGCGCGCGCGCATGCACGTTGTCAAAGGCCATCTCTGATCACTGAATGATCCCTTAGCGACTACAGATGATGAAAATACACTAAAGACATAGCGCTGAAGGAAATTTGCGATGCACTGCCAAGGACACGAAGAAGGAAATTTGCGATGCACTGCCAAGGACACGAAGAAGGCGACCAAGAAAACTGGAAGCACAGTGCAGAGCAGGCTGAACAGAAAGTGAACAGCACTGACGTATACAAGATTAGGAGATAGATTGTTCAGATGAATGGTAAGTGGGAACAAAATATCATTGAGCTGACCCACTTTGACACCAACTGTACGACCGTGATTTCTATAAAACCTTTTACATCAAACACAGTCGTTGTACCAGAGCAGCAGATGTACTACTAACTTGGGACAGAATGAATTAATTAAGTTTTGCGACCTATCAGTCTTTGTATATACAAGTAAAGAAATTGGTCATGAAAAAACTCAACCTAGGGCTAATCAGAGTAGGAGCAAATCAAACTTCGATTTATCTAGTTATTAGCCATTGCTTTCCGCATAGAGAGACGCGTTGGGTCAATTCTTACTCCCAACATCTAGAAGGTCCTGGGAACGGAGACAACTGCGACGGAGATAACTGCGACGGAGACAACTGTGACGGAGACAACTGTGACGGAGACAACTGCGACGGAGATAAGTGTGACGGAGACAACTGCGACGGAGACAACTGTGACGGAGACAACTGTGACGGAGACAACTGTGACGGAGACAACTGCGACGGAGACAACTGTGACGGAGATAAGTGTGACGGAGACAACTGTGACGGAGATAAGTGTGACGGAGACAACTGCGACGGAGACAACTGCGACGGAGACAACTGTGACGGAGACAACTGTGACGGAGACAACTGTGACGGAGACAACTGCGACGGAGACAACTGTGACGGAGATAAGTGTGACGGAGACAACTGTGACGGAGATAACTGTGACGGAGACAACTGCGACGGAGACAACTGCGACGGAGACAACTGTGACGGAGACAACAGTGACGGAGACAACAGTGACGGAGACAACTGCGACGGAGATAACTGTGACGGAGACAACTGTGACGGAGACAACTGTGACGGAGACAACTGTGACGGAGATAAGTGTGACGGAGACAACTGTGACTTAGACAACAGTGACGGAGACAACTGCGACGGAGATAAGTGTGACGGAGACAACTGTGACGGAGACAACTGTGACGGAGACAACTGTGACGGAGATAACTGTACCACTTGGGAAACTTGGATATGTTGGCTGAAGTTTGGAGACTTATCTGGTAAGACACACGTCGGCCTAGGAGCTCACGAAGAAAGCACACGGTATATTCGATCTGACACTTTTGGGAGAAACTGCTCCAAGGCACTGTGATAAGATACAACCACGTCGCGGGTAAGACAGACGGACAGACAGTCATGCAGACAGAAATAAGCTCTCACAGACTAATAAAGACTTTCAAATCGAAAATTCGCGCTTTTAATTTCTATTATATTTCATTGTCTTGTCTCCGGTCTAACGTCTCCGTATTAACAAACAGACGAGTTCTTTACCTCGCGTTGCGAGGTCCATGCACTATCACCAAATAATGGTGCGAGATCGACTTTAAAAAGAAATAACTCGACGGTTTACTATGCTAGAGATTTCTCCTGACTGCACGTTCCCCAGTCATACACAATACTATTTGACAGAAAGGTTGCAGTAACTGGGAGGTCACGGATATGGTCTCCATCTGAGATCCATAATTTTTTCTCCGGAAGGATTTCGACTTTAAATTTACTTTCGGATGATTCTAAGTCAAAAGCCAATCCTATGCCCATCCTCTGTCTTAGCTCAAGATGCATTATCTCGATAGTATTCATTGGTTTCTTGACGTGAATTCTCCAAAAATATCAAGCACTATGCTTTTTATGCTAGACACGATAAGCTGAAATGTGTCAGTACTGAGATTTCCATTGACATGTCGTTGGTTGATCCGTCTTCATAAATGGCCACAATTTTCCTTGCAAGTCGAGATTTGATACGCAAAAAGAAAAGCAAGAAAAGATTACTCAGAGCGTAGACCACGAAAATGAATAAACAAATCCAATTTCAGAATGCGAGAAGGGAAAGACAAGGTAAATTTCAGATTTAAAAGGAAGGTGAATAAATCACAAACGAGAACAAGTGAACGAAGCATAACTGATATCTGCACAGGTTTCGGCTCTGTATTAGGATCTACGCGCATGACAAACGATGCGTTTCAACTGGCAGAATTCACGACCCGCAAAACGAGGAATCAGTTGCTCCTGATGGCATCATGATCTGAGAACTTTCCTCCCAGAGGAGGAATTTGGGCCAAGGCTCATTGACACACACAACATTCTTTTAACGATACTTGACATTGCCTGGACCAAAAATAAACAAACAAATAAACCAAGTTTTACAGGCTATCAATCTTTGTAGGTTATGTAAGGCCACTGATCACGAAACATCTTTGAGCTAATTGCGGCCAGAGCAAGTCAGATCCCGATTTTTCCCCTCGTTCGCCTTTGTAGAACTGGATCACGTGACTCGGTGGGGCTATTGTCACCCCCAACCCACAGGGGGATCCTGCGGAAAAGAAAGGGGGCTGCACTCCAATGTACTCTAATGACGTACTCTAGGGGCGCAAAGCATGTCGGTCCTTCGCGCACTTCCCAACGATGACCCGCTGCATGCAGAAGGCGCGAGTGAGTCCGCCGGACAACGTTTTATCGAGGGCAAGGATGAATCGTCTGAACAGAGAACAATCTTTACCTCTCTAAGCAAGCAGGGACACTGGCAGCATATCGAAACAGGCGGAGATGGGCGAGCATGCTTTGGGGTTGGACGATGTGCGAGGCGCAGTGCCGTGGTTCTAACCCTGGGACGGAGAAACCGCGGTTTATTTAAATATCGAGACGATGAACATTTCTTATTCATTTGACACTCTTGCCCCTCTGTGGCACTTGTGTTGCCATAGGCCGCCCATGGCCATACACAGAGGAAGGCCCCCAAATCGATGAAGCTCAGATTTCCTGGTAAGGATGGGGTGTGTGTGTGTGTGTGTATGTGTGTGTGCGTGCGCGCGTGCGCGTGCCTGCATGCGTGTGTGTATGTGTGTGTATATGTGTGTGTGCGTGTGTGCGCGCGCGTGCGCGCATCCGCATGTGTGTGTGTGTGTAAACCTAGCAGCTACGCTGTACGCCTGCAACAGATCCAAGAGCTTCGACTCACGGGGACATATCTTCTGACGACTTTATTCCACGTGGTGTAATAGTAGAACAGAATATTAAAAAATTAAAGAAAGGATTTCTTTTCAAGCGAGACAGGGTAATACCAGAAAAGAGCTACAAACGTATGCGAGAAGAAGAGGCAGTTGCCCTCGGGCGCGACATGCTACGGTCAAAACAGCGCTACTGACTACGGAGAAGACGAGGCAGGCGTCAAGGAGAGAACTCACCTTGGTGCGAGAAGACAGCGGCAGGTGGCGGCACGGACCTCCTCAGAGGACGCTGCAGTCGTCCCCAGGGCTTTATAGGCTGCAGGCCCGATCCCTGCCCGGACCTGGCTGAAGGGAAATCTGGTAGGCATCAATGGCAACAGAGGTCAGACTAACGTCATCAAGTAGCCCGTCGGCCAGGGGCCTGGCCAGTCCCTGGAGTGGAAGCATTTCTGGACCCCAAGACCATCGGCTCAACCCACCTCCATGTCCAGATCCAGCACGGGCCAACAACGGGGGCGTACAATTGGGGGGGGGGGGGAGCACAAGCCAGGGAGGGAGGAGGGGATGAAGGGTGGGGGCTGGATCGTCAGAGCCTATTCCAGTCAGCTTTGGCGGGGACAGTCTGGAGATTGAAGGGATCAACGCACTGGCAGATCGGCACTGCCCAGAATGGGCAAGAAAGGAGATGGGCACGGCCTGGTCCTTCGACAGTGCGCAATTGAGTTTTTCTGAGTTTCCTTCCCCTCTGTCAGAACTGCAGAACTGTGATGAAGTCTTCATCCACAGAGGTAAAAAGACTCAATCTGAAGACTTTCATGCCGGGACGAATCAGCAACAGTCGCACCAGAGGCATGTTTTCCAGACGATGAAAACGTTCACTGCTGTCTGATCAGGAATAGCAATGGAAATGTATCTCGTTTCCTAAGAACACAGCTTTATAGTACTTGTGGTTTTGAATACAGCACCCGTTGACAGCAAGACTACCCCATGACCAGGAAACACTAATCTGACAGGACATTGCAGTAGTATGATGGGTATGTGTTTGCAATATACTCAGCTGTGTCAAAAGACAAAAAGAAATTTATTCATGAATGCAGTCGCCGAGGGCATGTTAACTGTTTCCAACTAGTCGCCAGGCGATGAGGACACCAGCCTGAAGGGCGAGAGGACTGTTAGATTAAGAATGAATATCAGAGTTCTGACTCCACTGCGTGTCTTATTAACGCGGATTGCAGATTTTGAAATTATTCAGTGCCACGAAAGCGCTATCGCTTCCTCAGTAGCGTTCAGCCCGGACAGTTCTATGTAAATCCGATATTTTCCGAGCAAATGTTCCAGATGTTCGAGGAGGACAAACTGAAGGGAAAAAAGTCAGAGCCATCGCGTAACATACTGCAGTAGTTTCGTATCTTGCGACCCCTGGCTATCACGCTTAGGCATGGTAATTTAGCTATCATGAAGGATCGCAAAGGGATCTTCAATAGTGCTCAATTCAGATTCGGCAGGGGGGTTTCAACCCGTCTGGACCTCCGGAAAGGCTTCCAGAGACGGGCCACACTAGTGGACTCGTCCGAGGAAAGGGGTGTGGGAAAGACGGCAAAGCTGGCAGGCCACAGCATCTGATTGACAAGCGATCTTGGTCGGTTAATCCGCAGTGAACACACAGTGATTTACATACACTTACAAAAGAATATGATGATTCGAAGAAAAAAAGCTATCATAAAAACGCACCCTATCAGATGCTGTGGCCTGCCAGCTTGGCTGTCTTTCCCACACCCCTTTCCTCGGACGAGTCCACTAGTGTGGCTTGTCTCTGGAAGCCTTTCCGGACCTCCTACCAGAGCGTCAACCCTGGACCTCACCAGGGCCTATGTGGCCCCTGCATTCAGGCCTCTTTTTTTCCCGTCAGTTGTTCTCCAGCCTGAGCGTTGTGTGACACCAGGGGTGGAGTGTCTGACGACCAGCAAACTGTGGCATTCAGGATTTCCGAGGCAACACCGAACATCTTATCACATAACTGTAAGAACGAAAGTTGATGAAGGATAGACGTGTTAATTATTTTGCCAAAATCCATTAATCTGGATCAGAGGCAAATATGAAAGTGGGCAGTCCAAGGGAATATGAAATGGGAGCGATTCAGGAAGCACGGGATTAGAGAGACAATAGTCGCTGTAAGTTTTATTTTTTTGTTTATTTGTTGTTTGATGAGGCATTTTCTTTCAAACGTTTTTTGAGTTGGTTTTGGTGTGTGTGTGTGTGTGTGTGTGTGTGTGTGTGTGTGTGTGTGTGTGTGTGTGTGTGTGTGTGTGTGTGTGTGTGTGTTCGTTTTGGTTTTTGTATTTGTATTTGTTTTCTTGTATCATGCAGGTGCCAAAACATGCTTTCGTAAACCTTTGTACTCAGCCATTGGCACATGAAACAAAACCCCCTGAATGAGGGCGTTAAACTACTAGTTTCTCATGCGTATGTTAGCGAGCGCAAGCTGGAACCATTGGGTAAGCCTGAGCGGGTGTAAACTGTAAAATGCCGGCGTAGGCTTGGCTGCCAAGTCTTTTCACTATAATATTTCGTCGTGTCCTTCCGTAAATATCATTTGTGCGCCTGAAGAAGGCTTTCTTAATATAAACATTTGTGTTGTTAATCCATATCTGTCTGTGAATACAGCAATTAAAAGCTTATCTCGTTTCCGAATGATCAAATTAGGTTTTTTCGTTATGTTTCTTTTCACCTCTTCGTGTTGAACTTTTTGCAAACGAAACCAGTTTGGAAATGTGTTTTTTGCCTTTGATGAATCTATGCTCTGCACGCTCAAAGTAGTAAACTGCTTGGAAGACTTTCGCCAGAGGTCTCATCTGTGCGGAATCTTGTCTTGGATATATTTCTCAGCCTCTAAGTGCTTTAGATTTTGGCTGGAGGTTTTTTCAATACAGTGAACTTGCGACCGAGAGTTATAACTCTGGGCCAACTCAGTCTCGCGTATATGTCTCAGTTGCTGTGCAGAGTACGTCGCGTTTTCTTGTTGAGTGAATTGCTCCTCAGTGGGATGTACAGTCTCCTCTTCTGTTCATCTACCGTGATCCACATGACATGTCTTCTATGCTTTCTCCACCTGTGGAATTGCGTATCGCGTTCTGGGCTCTGATGCATGAAAGCCGACTAAAGCTTTAGTTGCCAACTTAACGGCAGTTGCCAACTAAACGTCACAGTCAGCAATGCATGAAACCTGACTGTCGGTCATTTCGACGGTAGTTGACGACGATATTTCGACCACATCAAGAGATGGACTAAATCCGTAGTTGCCAACTATTTGCACAATTAAATGGCGGACCTCTCTACGGTTCGCACAGAAAACGCTGTATTTAGGGATACTAGAAACCCATCCAAAGAAAATGTAAGCCATGAACAGCATTAATTTATCAAAGCTGTATGTTGAATGCATCAATAGGTCGTGAAAGCTCCAACATTTTACAAATGGAAATGCAGCAGGTCGATGCATCTACACGCCGAAGCATCTGTTGACATTGTGTACAAAGCTAGTGTTGTCTGATGCCATGAAAACGATACATTTAAATTGCATCTGTGTCAAGAAAACACTGTTCAGATTAAATTGCTTTATTTTTGTAATTGAGAAAATGTGTATCGATGTACGCCAGGGTTTCACGAGTTTGGTGGCAATAGTGCGAGCTGAGGCTGGAGCGAGAGCGGAAAATCATGTTAACACAAAAGACATTCTGGTTCACTAGAGACTTCGCCTACTGGCAAAATTGTCTCTAGCCCAGTTGACATCACGTGATGGAAGGAGGTCACACGAGAGGCTTGTGGGATAGCCGATCTGCTCCCTGACATAAGCCGTTAACGTACTTCTAAGACTATTTCGCACAAAACTCTTAACTTACTCTTGCTGAGGCAACAAACAAGCGTTTATTCGATAAAATAAAATGTTTGCATTGCAATGGAAACAGTTTTGACATCTGAATGATTTCTGTAAAAAGTGAAGAGAAACATAGTATCTGAACGAACTATTTTTGGCGCAATGCTCTAATGCGAGGGGTCAAGTCTAGTACGCTTCATTGCGAACTGTGCCAGAGTCACGTGACTCGGGTTCACAGAATGCACAAACGATGACAGCGTTCACGTGTGTGTTTGATCGGCATCTGCAACGAAGGATATGGGACAGAATATAAACCGCACGATCCGCTTGATTCGTTCTATAATGGAGAAAATACAATATATTTATATTTCATTGCCATGAAATATTAAAAACTGCAGATGAGTTTTGCAAGGACTTGCATGCGCACATAGTGCTTTATCTGCCAACAAGCAGACGACAGCCAAAGACGCTTGCACATGCGCACTCAGACGGGATTCCGGATTCATCCTCGTTAGTTACCACGTCACAACGTTTAGTTGGCAACTTCGAAGTAGGATCCAAGTCGACTTTCATTCATCCAAGGGACCAGACATCGATAGTTGCCAACTTGGAAGTTGGCAGCTGAGCCGTCGTTACCAACTATTCTGGTCGGCTTTTATTCTTCAGAACCCTCTGGTGACGATCCGCCACTACTTATATCCCAGTAATGACGCATTGATAAAGAACATCTCGTGTGTGGAGATCGTTGTAGAGATAACTGTTCATATACAAGTCCGTGGATCCGTCGTAACTATTTGTTCAGTAAAGTGCTGTCGTTGTCTCCTTTGATTTCAGTGAGTTCTCTATCCACTATCTACAAAACATTAATAGATCTGAAATATAGTCGTGACTATGTAATGATAAGTTTGCCTTCTTCGACTTCCAACATATAGTTGAACAAACTGTTTTGAATTTGCCGTCCAAGGCAGGCAGGCAAGCAGGCAGGCAGGCAGGCAGGCAAGCAGGCAGGCAGGCAGAGAGAAACAGAGCGCTGCTTGCGTCTGGATCAACTGTCCAGGGTTTGGTAAATCCTGTCCAGCTCTTCCATTTCTCCTGTAATCCCCCCCCTCTCTCTCTCCTCCCCCCCTCTCTCTCTTCTCCCCCCTCTGTCTCTCTCACTCCCCCCTCTCTCTCTCTCCCCTCTCCCCCCCCCCCTCTCTCTCTCTCTCTCTCTCTCCCTCTCTCTATCTCTCCCTCCCTCCCTCTCTCCCTCCCTCCCTCCCTCCCTCCCTCCCTCCTCTCCCTCCCTCCCTCCCTCCCACCCTCCCTCAGTCTCTCTCTCCCCACCCCTCTCTCTCTCTCTCGCTCCTCTCTCTGCTCTCTCTTCATACTCTCTCTCTCTCCCTCCCTCGCACCCTCTCTCCCTGACTCCACTCGTGCAGTTCCATCCCTTACTCAGTCCCTCTATTCCGGACTTCGATGAATAGGGGGAAACTCAAAGTGTAAAAAGTGAAACACCTTTTTTTATCCCGAGGGTTGTAAAAACGCATGTTGCGTGAATACAGATACGTGTGGTCTGAATCTCTAGCGGAGAGTAATAGATACGATTTATATGGATGTTTGAGTTTCTCCGGGGTAAAGAAGGTCACCTCTTCGCATTAGACAAGAAAATAGTTCGTGATGCGTGTATCAGTATTCATGTTGGTTTTAATGAGCTGTTTGCCCACAGATTCAGATTCATAAACGATCGTCATTGCAGTTCACTTAAATGATATATACAGCATGTTTCGAGTCGGGTGAAAGTGAAAATGTATTTCTAGCTTGAATGTCCAGTCTATCAAGACTTGCGACAAAAATACAGATGTAATTAGACACGTACAGAAAATGAAGATGACTTCCAGATTATTTTGTCCACAAAACGAACAAAACATGTTCACTGAGTGTCCATTTACTTGTGCTAGACTTTTAAAAGGACAAAGGAGACGGTTGCTACAGTAACGCTGATGAAGCACATTATGCTTGAATTAACTGTGATGGGCCGGGGCCTAACGAATAAACTTTGTTCGTTCGCCCGTTCTCCTGGTCGGAAGCTCTCTGTCTGCAATAACTGTCAGAGTAAACACCTGAAGAAAGAGATACTGTCGAAATGTATCTCTTGAGAGAACGTAAAATAGAGAAGAGCTACAAGGACAATTATACTGTACAAAATTGTAATTCTGAATTCTGAGGGGGCAATATAACTGGGAGGAGGGTTAAACTGTACAAAAATGATAAAGCTGGAATTTAAACAGACACTGTGAAATAGAGATGAGCTGTGAAGAGTGATATATTGTACAAAGTGATAATTCTATATTTTGAGGGGACACAATGTAACAGAGATGAGCTGGGTGGAGGGTAAAAAGGTAAGCCCGGATTCCGAGGGGACAATGTGAAATAGAAATAAGCAGGGAGGAGGGTTACACTGTACAAATCGATGTAACTGGATTCTGATAGCTTTTGGTGACATTTCGTACAAGGTGGTGCAGACCCTTTATGAAAAATGCTTAATAACGCACACAAACACACGTGAGCCTCGTGCGTATTTACTTCTTGCATTGCACATGAGAAGCTTAACCGTGAGTGACGACGTTGGAACGGAAGATAGCACTTAAAAAAGTTTGACGTCCCCATTGAATGATTCATCCGGCATAGATCACGAAGGCACTCCTTCTTTGATGTCAGTTGAAAAGTACACGGAGACAGCATCTCAACAACTGGCTGAGCAATTCCTTGTCTTGAGAAGCAGAAACGGCTGACACAATTGCAGGAATAAAAACGGAAATGAAAGGAGAGATGAGAGCCTTAGTGATGCAGGATTTAAAAAATGGAGAAAAAAGGATGAAATTAGCCTGAGGAAGGAATGGGGGCCATGTTAGGAGCAGAAGACAGAACCGGTTAACAACGCGGGAATGCTGAAGTGTACTGACTAAAAATGAAGGAGCACTGATAACCAGGATTGCTGACTGATTGCAGTGCATCGCTAGACACTTCTAATGGGCGCAGTCTGCATTGGAACTGCATCGCAAAAGAAATCTAGCGATTTCGTATCAAATGTTCTTACTGGTCTCCAAAGTGCAGTGTTACCACATCGGGAGACGTCTAACAATGCGACGCTAACATCCGCCAACCCATTACAAACTGTCGGGCGTTGCCACTTCAATGAGATAAAAACGAGTCTTTTCTAGATGGAGAACAGAGATTGCAACGAAAGAAGATGAAATGGATGAACCAGTCCAGTTATAGAAGATGGAAACATAAAGATGAATGACAATGAGTACAGGAAAACTACAAGAGAAATGGCGGGGGTTGGAAATGGAGGACGGGGGAGTGATCCGTTTAGGAGTGCAGGGTTAGAGAGATGGAATGGATGGCTGTAATAAAGAGGAAGACGAGGGGGAGGGAATGGAAGCTGCTGATCAGAGACGTGCTGGATCAGGCAGGCCCCACCGCAGACACGGAATGGCGCGGTGCTAAGCCTGTAGCTTCATTGCCATGCTGGGGAGGGGCCACACGGCCAGAGACTGGCTGAGGGATGCCGGGACTGGCGAGACCCGGATGTCAGCCACGGCACTCCCATCTCTCCACGGCCTGCCCACGTCACTTCCCGTACAGCTGTTACCCGAATCCTAGCGATGCAGGGTCAGGACCTCCACCGGAAACGAGGGCAGGAGAGGCAAAGAAGGGGGGTGGGGGGTGGACTTCGAGATGGGGGATGGGGAGGTAGTAGGAGAAAGTGGAAAAGGTAAAAGGTGTACTTGGGGTTAGGGTAAGCGGAGGAGGGGGGGGGGGGTAGGAGTAGGAGAGGAAGATGGGGGGGGGGGGGGGGGCGAAGCGCGGACTTGGAAAGAGGGATGAGGTAGGAGTGGGAGAGTGACGTTGAGTTCGAGGGGGTGGGGAGTTGGGTTGATGGAAGGTGGATGTGGAAATAGGGGGGTGGAATTGGAAAGGGACGTAGAGTTGGGCGCACGGGGGTAGGAGGGGATGGGGGTAGAGACAGACGTGGATGTAAAGATTGGGTAGGAGTATGAGAGTGACGTGAAGTTCGTGGGGGTGGAGTGGTGTGGGTGGAAGGTGGAAGTGGAAAAAAGGGGATGGGATGCAAGGGGACGTGGAGGGGTGGGAGTGGGGGTAAGGAGGGGATGAGGTTGGAGATGGAAAATGGGGTGGAAAAGAGACGTGGAGATGGGGGAGGGGGTTGCAAGGGAAAAGTGGAAGGGGGGGGGGGGGGGGGTGAGGGGTGGAAAGGGGATGCGGAGGTGGGGGAGATGACACTGGGAGGAGAGCCTGGAAAAGTGGGGGGAATGGAAGGGGGGCATGGAAAATGGGGTTGGGAGTGAAGGAGGACGCGAAAATAGGGGGTGCGGTGAAGGGGCGACGTGGATGGTGGGGAGTGGGGAGATAAGGGGGTGCATGGAGAAGTACATGCTTGCCCGAGAAAATGCAGACAGGACGAATGGATGGGTGGGGATCTGTGGCTGTCTCCAGCTCTCCCAGCGGTCCTGTCGGCGGCATTTCTGCGTTGCTCCCCCCCACCCCACCCCCCACCCCCGCACTGTGCCACTATTCTTCCACCCCCAGGTCGTAAACTGCTATCATTGGGTTAGTCTTTTCTTGTTGAAAGTCTCATTTTAAACGCCCATGACACCTTGTTCCCCATCTGCCGCAACATTTGTCTCGTCAAATGTTCTTCAACGTTGAAAATATGTGACTTCGAATGAGAAAACAAGCCTAAAGTACAAAAAGTGAAAATGAGATATTTTAACCACTACATCATTTGTTTACTCATGCATATTTCAGATGTTTACAGAGGAAATTTTACATTTTTACTGTGACCTAAATACCAGGAAACTGTATACGTGAGTTAGCGCGGGAATAACATTTCTCACCGTTTTCTCGAAAACTCTTTTGCGTACTACAGTCTTGTTTCTCATACTCGGTCACGTTTTCGTAAGCACCAGAGGAATCGGCGACAACCCGCTATCTGAAAACGTATGCTGATACTCGTAGGTGTGTTTTGTTATCAATATATATCTAGGTTTTTGTCTTTCTCGACGCATAATATATGATGCGGTAAATGCCGAGCGTACATAACAAACGATTACAGCACCAGGGTTATGGAGAAAATCAACTTCAGAATGAGGAAACTGGTCAATAGGACTAAAGGTTCAAAGTTTATCTTCCTGTCGTTTCACACACGACGCACTACTGCTGACTCTTTTCGCACCGTTGATGATATGATCTACAGTGCCGAATGAAATACAAAAAGATCCTGGTCACTTTGACCATGCATAGACAAAGCAACTGCTGCAGAACTCGCATGCACTCAAAGGGATTTGGCGTGGGAAATGAATGGATGAGTTGATGAATGAATGAACGAACGAACGAATGAATGAATGAATGAATGAATGAATGAATGAATGAATGAATGAATGAATGAATGAATGAATGAATGAACGAACGAATGAATGAACGAACGAACGAACGAATGAATGAACGAATGAACGAACGAATGAATGAATGAATGGATGAATGAATGAATAATGAACGAACAACTGAACGTATGAATTCATAAATGAATGATTAGTGAATAAATAGACAGATGATTTAATGAATGAATGAATAAATGAAGTCTTTCAGACGATGAGTCAGCCTTTGTTGACTGAGTAATTATATCAACCATGAAAATTACCAGACTTAATTACAGCAAGATGCTGTGAAATCTCGATGTTCCTTGTTATTCGCTTCTGATGAATCACGTAGGGAGACAGTGGGTTTATTCTGAACCCCAACCATCATGGTTTCCATGACAGAAGATGAGTTAGAAGCACATGATGAAGACAAAGTTCACTGATCTGTACAAGCATGCTCTTACGCGAAACATCGGTGTGCAAGCCGGCGTTCTCCTGTGTGTCGGAAGAAAGAAGTGGCCCATAGCTCTCCCACCGCGATTGATAAAAGAGGAATGAGTTGGGAAATCGATATTTGATTTTGCTCTTACTCTTACCAGCTTGGGTTGATTTCATGATTCGTGGATTTGCATAGCCTACAAAGGCTAAAAGGGCTTGAAACCTCATCAACCCAATCGAACTAATGTGAACAGGTAAAAGGTAACGGTAAGGTTTTCTCTGGCGTCTCATCACCCATGTCTGGGACTGAAACGGAGTGAAAGTGTCCAAAACTTACCAGCTGTTTGGACCGTTTTGCAAACAGCAGAAGTTGTCGACTAGCGTTCCACCTGATGTAAGTTTCGTTCATGATATTTGTCGTTTCAATTGTACATTACTCACAATATACTATGTTGGTACAAGAATAAAATGCCCTGATTTATGGATAGGCCTAATGTCGAGTTGTTTTCGTTCTATCGAATAATCAAACACTGCATCTTTGCCTCGGCAATGTAGTCTTCGCTGCAGTCACACAAACTCAAAATCTTCAAAACAAATGATGTGTGTATGCATTAAAATAAACAGATTTAACCGTCGGTAGAATTAGTAATTTAGGCAAGTTGAGAGTAAAGTTCCAGTAAAAGTTAATGAGCAGTCGATCAAGCAGTGCTTTTCCCTCCAGACAGTTTCTGATCTTTTTGTCAAAACCCGCATTTTGTTCCGACAGCTACTGATGCATGTATGATTATAATTCTTAATCAAAAGAAAGTGATTTCCTGTATTTAGTATGAATCAGACATGCAGTCTCGACTGTCGGGCAAAACGGCCCGTGGGATATCACTCCATTTAGTTGAGAAGGTTCTCGTTTGTTCACGCAATTGCGCTGATAGGCACGCAGTGATCTGGTTCCTCGGGTCCGAGGATCACTGGGGAGGAAGTCTCTGACGACATGCCCTCTGGTGACTGTGTTGGCCAGTCTTTAAGCGACACACTCTGGCACACGTTGGGTATGGTAGTCTTTGAGGGAGGGGGGGACACTGGGCAGCCAATTTTATCCAGTCGTCTGCGCTTGTCCTCTGCGGCATTTGTTCTAGCTGTTTCAAAGAACTGAGCACCTTGCTTAGACAATGCCCTCCACCTGCACCTGTCCCTGTCTTTGACAATACTTTTTCAGCTTTCTTCTGGATACCAGCCGCACTGAGCTGGCGCTTCAGTTGATCCTTGAAGCGCCTTCGTGGGGCTCGTGTCACGTTTGCCCGGCATAGAGAGACACGTAGTAAGCAGAACAAATAAAACAAAGCACACATGAGGTTATGCATATCTTTAGATTTACAAAGACATAAATATTTTTGGGACTTATTTATTACAAAAATACAACAAAAACAGGTAGTTGTTCACAACCTTTGCGACTTAACAAATAATTCAGATAGGACAATTTCCAACAGCGCCCGATTATTTCAAATAACTTTGGCATTGTCAGAATAACATAATTTCTTTGGCGAGGAAAATCGTATGCACATGTTTGATATGAATAAAAGCAATACCTGCTTTTCGTCCGCCTTCAGTCAAGCACCGATAACGACTTATGCAAAGGACGAGAATGGCATATTTCCACTAGGCATGCATGCAGGCGTTCTCAGACTTGTCGCACACAGCGAGACAGACACAAACTGCTTCTGCCTCCCTAAGTACAGAAACACTTTTGTTTCACTGATACCGTCTCAACGGTGTTTGCAGACGGCAAAACTTGTCTCGGTGAGACATGTCATGTGACTCCACCCATCACCACATATGGACACTCGCGTCATTCGGCAGCAACTGCGAAATCCGCATCGCTGTTCGCCATTATCCCGACCGAATGATGATGAAACGAATATGCGGCGTTTCCATTGACTCACCGGCAAAAGTGTATCAGTGAAACACCTCAAATTCAGGGCATGTTTTAAATCATGAAACACCTCAAGATTCTGTGCTCAGGAGACAAAGTGTTCCTTCATGCAACAGCTCACGCACGAGGGAACATGCATCGTCGATACAACATGTTGCGTAAAAACACGTTTCTGCCTCAGCGTGAGGGACAGCCGTCCCTGTCAAAGCAAACAAAGCGTGACTAGTGGGATGTACACCAGGTTCTTGTCGACACAACTAAAGCAAAGTCCTTGAACAGTTCCAAGCACCAGACACTCAGGAGGAAAACTGGCTATAGCGAGAGCGAGGTACACAAATACGTCATTGTGTTCACAACGGTCATAAACGATACGGTAAATCTTTCAGATTGAGATTTTCATCATCAACGAGTGATCATTAATAACAGAATAGTACATCATTTAATAATTTCTGCCACTTTTAATCTGCTCATTGCAAAATAACTGTACATAAATCCGAATTGGACATAACAAAAATTAGGATTTTAATCTTTACAATATTTAATGCTGAGAAAAATACTACTAGACAGCTTAATGATACTCTACCACGAACATTAACATGTGTTGAAGACGGTAGGTGCGTATGGACACAAAGGAGATTGGGAACTGTTGGAAAAGCATTCATGCATTTTGGTAAGAACAATATGTTGGTTGGAACAGTCACCATCACAAAGCATAAACGTCTAAATGTTATGAAAATGACGTATGGCTCATGAACATGTTATCAAAAACAGGGGTTGAGGATTTATACGTCAATCTGTTCCCCATACCGCTTAAACCCCAACATACTTATTCAAAGACTTTAAAATGCTCTAAAATAGTGAACGGTAGCAATGGATTGGACTGGCATCGAACAAGTGACAAGATGCATTACATGAAGAAAAGTGTCGACCTTTATGTGATGGTGATAGCACGATAACTTTCTTTACAACACGAAACTCTAGATGAAACATAACATTCTTGCAAGACTTCAAAGTCGTCAGAATTGGTTAAGAACTTTCACAGTCTTTGAAACCTGTGCGCGTGAGAAGAAATACCAGGTCTTGAGGTTTGCACCTGTGCTTGATGTCCGCTCTCTGCGCATGCGCGAGAGCTTCCTGGAAGCGCTACAGCAACAACGAACGTCTATAATCATGTTTAACATCTACATCTATATACTTCGCACCAAGAGGATAAACGACAAATAAAAAGTTTTCGCGACGCCTCGTACAGCAGACAAATTTAGTGTTACAGGGAAAATAGCACAGAACTATGTGTGTGTGTGTGTCTATCTGTATGTCCGTATGTGTGTGTGTCTGTCTGTGTGTGTTTCTGTGTATGTGTCTGTGTGTGTGTGTGTGTATACGTCTCTGTGTGTGCGTGTTTGTGTGTGTGTGTGTGTGTGTGTGTGTGTGTGTGTGCGTGTGTGTATGTGTGCGTCTGTCTGTATGTCTATGTGTGTGAGTGAGTGTGTGTGTGTGTGTGTGTGTGTGTGTGTGTGTGTGTGTGTGTGTGTGTGTGTGTGTGTGTGTGTGTGTG
>JAWQFJ010012814.1:60000-62500 GCA_034096865.1 Theodoxus fluviatilis | reverse complement strand
CATTGCATCGGAAAGTACACGGCATGGTGGAATGGTGGAGTGACGTAAATCGTGCTGAGCATGATGATAACGAACAATGGTGTCCATCGCTGTGTAGGTGATCAGTGGTGACGTTTGTAATTAATGACGACAAGATTGTGATGATGACGACACCGACAAGAAAGACAATGACAAAGAAAACGAAAAAGCACAAGCACGACAATGAAGGTGAGGAAAACGACGACGGGGACGATGACGACAACAATGGTGGAGCCGAAACAGCCACTGTGGCCATACTTTTTGTCCAGTTCTTAAAAAGAAATAGTACGAAATGATACAGTGACGCAATGAGTGAATGCAGTCTTACGGCCTATCAGCCTTTGTAGGCTATGAAGACCATTGATCACGAAAACCCCTAGATCTGATCAGGGCGAAAGCAAGTCAAGTCATGGTGTCCCTAGTCTTTCGCCCCTTGCCATCGGCAAAGGGAGACGCGGTGGGTCTATTCTCACCCCCAACCCACAGTGGGTGTATTCTCACCCCCAACCCACAGGGGGTGTATTCTTACCCCCAACCCACAGGGGTGTATTCTCACCCCCAACCCACAGGGGGTGTATTCTCACCCCCAACCCACAGGGGGTGTATTCTCACCCTCAACCCACAGGGGGTCTACTCTCACCCCCAACCCACATGGGGTGTATTTTCACCCCCAACCCACAGGGGGTGTATTCTCAGCCCCAACCCACAGGGGGTGTATTCTCCCCCCAACCCACAGGGGGTGTATTCTCACCCCCAACCCACAGGGGGTGTATTCTCACCCCCAGCCCACAGGGGGTGTATTCTCACCCCCAACCCACAGGGGTGTATTCTCACCCCCAGCCCACAGGGGTGTATTCTCACCCCCAACCCACAGGGGTGTATTCTCACCCCAACACAGGGGTCTATCCACCCCAGCCACGGGGGGTGATTCTAGGGTTCTCACCCCCAACACATAGGGGTGTATTCTCACCCCCAACCCATAGGGGTGTATTCTCACCCCCAACACATAGGGGTGTATTCTCACCCCCAACCCATAGGGGTGTATTCTCACCCCCAACACATAGGGGTGTATTCTCACCCCCAACCCACAGGGGGTGTATTCTCACCCCCAACCCACAGGGGGTGTATTCTCACCCCCAACCCACAGGGGGTGTATTCTCACCCCCAACCCACAGGGGGCGTATTCTCAGCCCCAATCCACTGGGGGTGTATTCTCACCCCCAACCCACAGGGGGCGTATTCTCACCCCCAACCCACAGGGGGCGTATTCTCACCCCCAACCCACAGGGGGTGTATTCTCACCCCCAACCCACAGGGGGTGTATTCTCACCCCCAACCCACAGGGGGTGTATTCTCACCCCCAACCCACAGGGGGTGTATTCTCACCCCCAACCCACAGGGGGTGTATTCTCACCCCCAACCCACAGGGGGCGTATTCTCAGCCCCAATCCACTGGGGGACATGCAGTGACAGGCAGGTGTGCGAGGGGCACAGAGGACTCACTTGCTGACGCAGCAGATGACGACGACGAGGACAAGGCAGAGCCCCCCCACGCCCCCTCCCACTCCTATGGCGATCTTCTTCAGGGCTGTAACAGACAACGTCCGGTCTCTGTCACGGCAATGGGACAAACAAAACGTTGATCTCTCTGTCTCTCTCTCTCTCTCTCTCTCTCTCTCTCTCTCTCTCTCTCTCTCTCTCTCTCTCTCTCTCTCTCTCTCTCTCTCTCTATCTCGTAATCAATCCGCTTTCAAAACCCGACACTGCCTACTTTTTTATTCCAATGTTAATATCGACTCCTGCATGCTTACAGCGATCACTTTCTACAAGTTTGGAAGCGCTCTTGAGATTGACACTGACTGGCACATCACAGTATGGGGGAAGCGCTCTTGAGATTGACACTGACTGGCACATCACAGTATGGGGGAAGCGCTCTTGAGATTGACACTGACTGGCACATCACAGTATGGGGGAAGCGCTCTTGAGATTGACACTGACTGGCACATCACAGTATGGGGGAAGCGCTCTTGAGATTGACACTGACTGGCACATCACAGTATGGGGGAAGTGCTCTTGAGATTGACACTGACTGGCACATCACAGTATGGGGGAAGCGCTCTTGAGATTGACACTGACTGGCACATCACAGTATGGGGGAAGTGCTCTTGAGATTGACACTGACTGGCACATCACAGTATGGGGGTGACTGGCAACAGCCGGTACACGTGTGGGGGAAGCTGCTCTTGAGATTGACACTGCACGTGGCCACATCACAGGGTATGCGGGAAGCGCTCTTGAGATTGACACTGACTGGCACATCACAGTGTGGGGGAAGTGCTCTTGAGATTGACACTGACTGGCACATCACAGTGTGGGGGAAGCGCTCTTGAGATTGACACTGACTGGCACATCACAGTATGGGGGAAGTGCTTTTGAGATTGACACTGACTGGCACATCACAGTATGGGGGCTACTCACTGCT
>JAWQFJ010012814.1:50000-55000 GCA_034096865.1 Theodoxus fluviatilis | reverse complement strand
CTATCCTTACCCCCAACCCACGGGGGGTCTATCCTTACCCCTAACCCACGGGGGTAAAAGCGGAAGCAGTCTGCTTGCCACCCTGGAAGTCTGCAGTCCCAACAGACGTGCCAAGCATGCTAGGTATGTTGTGGAAGACATGGAGACAGTTAGTTTGCAGGACAGTAACAGTCACTTTATCAACAACAACAAAATCAGTCTACATCGCTGCTCAGAAAAATGCGTCAGGTACTATTTTTTAGGACGTGTTGTTTCTGAGAATAGTGCTGATAGTGGTGACATGGATAAGATATATCGGCTCTTGAGACATCTGTTCTTCGTATTGGGGCTGAGAAGCACACACGACTAAGACATAATAAATAAATGAACGAACGAACGAATGAATGAATGACGTTTTAACGCCTGTCCTCCTTTGTAGGCTACATAAGACGACTGACCACAAACATCATTAAAACTGGTTAGAGCAAGAGCAAGCTAAATGTCCATTTCCCCAGATATACGCCTTTCACGAATCACTTAAGGAGACGTGTTGGGTCTATTCTTACTCCCAACCCACGCGGTGGAAATGGGGAGTGGGTGGAGGCTACGACAGAAATAGAAAAGTGTCTCTGATAATTTTGGCTGATAGTGCTTTGGAGCATGCATGCTGGGGACAGCTGTTGAGACTGGAACCAGTCAGGGTCTCAGTAGAGGTGGCTCTGACTGGGTGACTTCCTGGCAATGAAAGTGGATGTTGTAAAGTCGAATGCAAATGGTGCAGGGGCAAGGTTAGGAGACAAGCCACATCACGAGCTAATATCCATGTTCAGGAACTAATTCAATGTTTAAAGCATAGTCAATGGACTATTTAAATTTTCCGTTTTAAAGTGACACTCCTTAATACAAGACTGAGCTGGCTTTTGGTGCAAGCGCATCATGTCACCAAAGAGCTGCACTCAGTGCACCAGAGTCAGTAATTCGGATTCATAGATTGTTTCCTCAGCTGGAGCACTCTAGGCAAAGAGCGTGAATAATAGTCGGCGTGCACACGCTGGTCATGTGCCCTCTACCGAAAGCACTGTTTTATCACGTGACTGCTCTGGAACAGGGATAACAGGGGAGAGCACTCCGGGAAGTTTACCTTCACACACGTGGTCCTTGAGTGGCCAGGGCCGGAAACCAGGAAGACAGCTGCAGGAAAAGGTCCCGTTGCCATGGTTATTGCACTGCGTGGATCCACCATGACAGTCGTGAGTTTCAGGACTGGCACAGAGGTCCAGGGAAGCTGTGGAAGACAGAAGTGCTACTGCAGCGATCGTCAGCCGTGGCAAGAGCAAGGCACCCCACACTGTCATCGTGTAGATCCGTTTTGACTCCAGGAGGACATGATGTAAGGAGTGTGTGTATTTAGAGAGACACCCCAAAACAAAACAAACAACACAGACAGGTTGGTCTGATGCGCTCCTTGCTTCCCGCCTACAGGGCGTCCCAATAGACGACGGAGGCCGTTACTTCTGAAAACTCCAAAATGGATGTGCACAGTGTTGTGTAAGATATTTTTCCCATCAGAAATACCGATTCAATTTATAGTTGAAAATACATATCTAGGCAAAGGCGTGTAGGCATGCAAACAGGAATACACATGCGCGCATGCACGCACGTACACACAAACACACACACTCAAACAAACAAATACACACACACACAAACGAACAAACAAACAAACACATACACACACACAAACACACACACACACATATATAGAAACACACACATATAGAAACACACACACACACACACACACGCACACACGCACGGACACACACACATACATACACACACAAACACACACACGACCACCTGAGGCACTGGCTGCAGCATTGTCAACACACCTGAGACGTTGGCTGAAGCACGGCGCACCAGCAAGTTTCCATAGTTACAGATGGCACTGGTGCAGGTCTTGAATCCATCCTGCAAGTCCTCCTGCAACACCGCCTCTGGCACTGGAGCAGTGTAGGCCGCCTCGAAGTGAGCCCGGATGTAGTCTGGGTGGTGGGAATCCGCGTCGCGCCTCTCTCTGTAGGCAGCGTCACGTCAGGAAATGTTGTCGACTACGTCTCTTGGCGTTACGTAACGTCAGGCAATGTTTTCGACTACGTCTATCAGTGTTACGTCACGTCAGGCAATGTTTTCGACTACGTCTCTCAGTGTTACGTAACGTCAGGCATCTTTTCGACTAAGTCTGAGTGCAATGTAACATAGGCAATGTTTTCGACTACGTCTATCAGTGTTACGTAACGTCAGGCATCTTTTCGACTAAGTCTCGGTGCAATGTATCATAGGCAATGTTTTCGACTACGTCTATCAGTGTTACGTAACGTCAGGCATCATTTCGACTAAGTCTGAGTGCAATGTAACATAGGCAATGTTTTCGACTACGTCTCTCAGTGTTACGCAAAGCCAGACGACGTTTTCGACTAAGTCTCTCAGCGTTACGTAACGTCAGGCAACATTCTGGGCTACGTCTCTCAGCGTTAAGTAACGTCAGGCAACACTCTGGGCTACGTCTCTCAGCGTTACGTAACGTCAGGCAACACTCTGGGCTACGTCTCTCAGCGTTACGTAACGTCAGGCAACACTCTGGGCTACGTCTCTCAGCGTTACGTAACGTCAGGCAACGTTTTCGACTATGTCTTGCAATGTATGTATGTATGTATTTTCATTTTTACTGTGCCATTATCACAAAAACATGCTCATGGCGCGACAAGACGAAATAAAAAAGTTTTGAGGCCAGTCTTAAATGCGGCCAAGGTTGGACTAACCCTCAGAACCTCAGGAAGTTGGTTCCAGAGTCTCGGTCCAACAACGCTGAAGGAGCGGTCACCGAAGCTCCGTAACCTTGTTTGTGGGACAATCAAGAGTCTTCTTTTTGAGGAACGGAGATTTCTTGTGGGGTTGTGAGGTCTAAGGAGTTCTCCGAGGTAGGTTGGGGCTTCACCAGATTCACACTTAAACACGATGAAGAGGGTCTTAAATTCCACCCGTTGGCGAACTGGAAGCCAATGAAGGTCACAGAGCACAGGGGTTATGCGAGCCCACCTCGGCAGTCGCTTCACTACCCTAGCTGCAGAATTCTGAAGACGCTGAAGTCTCTGCAATTGACCGTTGGTTGCAGCAGTCAGCAGACTGTTGCAGTAATCAAGATGGGACAGCACAAGGGTCACCACCAGGGCCGCTGCGGTCTTTTCAGTCAGACAATCCCTGATACTCCAAATGCGGTGTAGGTGCATGTAGCCTGAGGAGATGATTTTACGAATTTGGGGGTCTGGTGACAAGTTTTGATCTAACATGACCCCGAGATATTTCGCACTTGTGGCAAATGCTATGTTCGCTCCCGCTATGTTAATATGTGTCTCTCTGATCAATTGCCTGCTTTTTTCCCTACCAATGAGAATCACTTCAGTCTTGTCTTCATTGAGTTTGAGGTGATTGGCCGACATCCATTCCTTGATGTCACTACAGCAGTTTTGCACTGTGAACTTGTTCTGGTTTGGAAGCCATGTAGATCATAGTGTCGTCGGCGAATAGATGGTGAGGGATGCCGTGTTGGTCGATGCGCTCGCTCAGGGGTTGCGTGTAAATTGAATACAGGAGAGGTCCCAAGATTGATCCCTGGGGTACTCCACAAGTGAGAGAAAGGTCTTTTGATGATGACTCCCCTATCTTCACCTTTTGTGATCTCCCTGTCAAGTAGCTCGCGAACCAGTTTAGGGCGGTGGATGATATGCCAAAGCTCCTCAATCTGGCTATGAGTGTGTCGTGGTCAATGGTGTCGAAAGCCGCTGAAAGGTCGAGTAGCACTACAAGGACAACCTCATCGCGATCGACTGCATGGAGTAAGTCATTCAGGACTCGCAAGAGTGCAGTTTCAGTGCTGTGGTGTGCCCTATATGCTGACTGAAACCTGGGAAGCAGATTGTGCGAGCTTAAAAACTCTATGAGGCGAATAGACACTGCTTTCTCAACAACTTTGTCACTCTACGTTATCGACTATTTCATTTAGCGTGAACATGAAAGGCAAAGGTGTGATTTTATAACGCGACTTATCCCCCATGTATGGTCATCACCACATCACTCTTTACTTCCTCATCATTGGGCCGCTTAATCAATTTTTCACTTGACATCGTCGCACACGGTTTGCAGCGTCACACAACGCCATGCATTGTCACACAACGCCATGCATTGTCACACAACGCCATGCATTGTCACACAACGCCATGCATTGTCAAGCAACACATTCGACTACATCGAACAATGTTACCCATCGTCATTAACACATTTTGCAATATAATTATCATAGCGTTACACACCATCCGGAAACGTCACGTCATACATTCGGCTATGTCATCCATCATCATCGAATAAGTCTTGCAACATCACACAATGTCACACAACGTCACACAACGTCACGCAACGTCACACAACGTCACACAACGTTACGCAACACATTTGACTACGTCATGCGCCGTCATCGTACATTTCTTGTAGCATCGGTCAGCGTCCTCCAACATCACGTTACACAATGAGACGCAGTGTCATCGAATAGGTCTATCAAGGTCACAAGATGTCAGGCAGGGTCCAAACACGTCATGCAACATCATGCAACGGTTTCAGCCACAGTGCAATGTCCTGCAAGTCGGGCAACGTCGTCAACTCAGTCAAAAGTGATGTGCACGCATCACGCGCTCGTAACGACGATATCCATCGTGATCTGCTTGCGAAGCAATGGCTCCTGTCTACACACATTTACAGAGAACGCGGCAATTCTATGACGTTTATCATTCTCATCATTTCGTCAGATGAAATTAAGAGTGATGACTAGAGGCTGAATTGTTGTTGTTGATTATGATATTGACGACGAGGACGACGACGACGACGATGACGATGATGATGATGATGATGATGATGATGATGATCAAGATGATGATGATGATCATGATGATGATCATGATGATGGTGAT
>JAWQFJ010012814.1:40000-45000 GCA_034096865.1 Theodoxus fluviatilis | reverse complement strand
ACACACACACACACATACACACACACATACACACACTCACCCGCACACACTCACACATAAAAAACAACACACACACACATACAAATACATACACACATATACCCACATATATATACACACACGAATACATACACACACATAAAGCACACACACTCACACGTGCGAAGAGACTGGATATCTACCTGTACAGTTGAAGCCTGACACTTGGAAGCCCTCGTTACATTCGCAGTAGAAGGAGCCAGGTGTGTTGTGGCACTGATGCTGACAGGGGCTGGACTGGCACTCATCCACATCTGGGGACACACAGAGCATTAGCGTACATCTCGCCACTCCATCTCTCATGTAGTGATGTTCTTCCTATGGCCTTTGGCGACCAACTTGTTTTTGCGACCAGCTCTCCACTTCATCTCACGTGTAGGAATGTTCTTACTATGGCCTTTGGCGATTAGCTTGTTGTTGCGTACATCTCGCCACTGTATCTCTCATGTAGTGATGTTCTTACTATGGCCTTTGGCGACCAACTTGTTTTTGCGACCAGCTCTCCTCTTCATCTCACGTGTAGTAATGTTCTTACTATGGCCTTTGGCGATTAGCTTGTTGTTGCGTACGTCTCGCCACTCCATCTCACGTGTAGGAATGTTCTTACTATGGCCTTTGGCGATTAGCTTGTTGTTGCGTACATCTCTCCTCCACTTCACATCTATATCTCGTTACCTCCGCCAAGGAGGTTATATTTTACCCTCGGTTCGTTAATCAACAAAATAACTCAACAAGTTGAAAATGGATCCTGATTAAAAATGGTACAAAGTCAGGGTTTTACGCAAGAAACAGTTCAACAACCGTTGGAGGTTACTTGTTATCTAGTTTTGGAATTGTGTGCTATAAGATAAATGTTACTGCACATCACGGAGTTGATGATGTCAAACTAGTAATGACGCAAGCGTATGCTTTCCACACTCAGATAACGCTAGCTGGGGCGGTGCGAAAATGAACTAAACTTAGTAGCGTCAGGTCTGGCTAGCAGAAAATCCTGCCTGAATTAATCATGCAGGCCATGGAGGAGTAGTTGTGGTTTCCGCGATGGGGGGTTACGCTCTTAGGATATGCTCTCTAGTGTAATCATGTTCTTCTTACACTGGCATTTGGCGACCGGCGTGTTGTTGCCCACCATTCTGTGAACCCGAGTCAGTGGTGACTCTGGCACAGTTCGCAATGAATGAGTAATAGACCTCACCATTCGCATTACAGCATTGCGCCAAAAATAGTTCGTTCTAATACTATTTTTTCTCCACTTTTTACAGAAATCATTCAGATGTCAAAACTTGTTTCCATTTCAACATAAACATTTTATATCATTGAATAAACGCTTGTTTATTTCCTCAACAAGAGTAAGTTAAGAGTTTTGTGCGAAATAGTCTTAGAACTACTTTAAAGGCGTATGTCAGGGAGCAGATCGGCTATCTCACAAGCCTCTTTTGTGACCCTCATTTGAAATTTTCGGACGAAAACCTTCCATCACGTGATGTCAACTGTGCTAGAGACTGTTCCGTCGGTAGGCGAAGTCTCTAGTGGGCTAGAATGGAGGCGAAGTCTCTAGTGGACTAGAATGGAGGCGAAGTCTCTAGTGGACTAGAATGGAGGCGAAGTCTCTAGTGGACTAGAATGGAGGCGAAGTCTCTAGTGGACTAGAATGGAGGCGAAGTCTCTAGTGGACTAGAATGGTTGCCCACAGCTCTCCACGTCATCCGCGCGAGAGGTGCGAGCCATGTTAAAACGACACGTTAAGATTGTCTGCGTTACGTGAGGAAGCCTGTCTGATCGAGCAAATTCTCTCGGGTTAAACAGTTCTCTACAGGAATGTCTTGGGTATGAATGAAAGCGGATGTGGTGGTAATGGTGGTGGTGCAGGTGGTGGTGGTGGTGGTGCTGGTGGTGCTGATGATGGTGGAGATAGAAGTAGTGGTAATGATGGTGGTGCTGGTGGTGGTGGAGATATAGGTGGTGGTGATGGTGCTGGTGCTGGTGGTGCTGGTGATGGTGGAAATAGAGGTGGTGGTAATGGTGGTGGTGCTGGTGGTGCTGGTGATGGTGGAGATAGAGGTGGTGGTGATGGCGGTGGTGCTGGTGATGCTGGTGATGGTGGAGATAGAGGTGGTGGTGACAGAGATAGTGGTGGTGACGGTGTGATAGCGATGGAGATGGTGCTGTTTGTGGTGGTGATGGTGGTGGTGATGACTGTGGTAGTGGTGGTGGTGGTGGTGATGACTGTGGTAGTGGTGGTGGAGGTGGTGGTGGTAGCGGTAGAGGTGGTACTCGTGGTGATGGTGATGGTGGCGGCACTTGTGATGATGGTGACGATGGTGGCGATGGTGGTGGTGATGGTGGTGGTGGTGGTGGTGGTGGTGGTGGTGGTGGTGGTGGTGGTGGTGGTGGTGGTGGTGGTGGTGGTGGTGGTGGTGGTGGTGATGGTAGTGGTGGTGGTGGTAATGTTG
This sequence comes from Theodoxus fluviatilis, assembly GCA_034096865.1. Lineage (NCBI taxonomy): Eukaryota > Metazoa > Mollusca > Gastropoda > Cycloneritida > Neritidae > Theodoxus > Theodoxus fluviatilis. The sequence goes on along the minus strand of JAWQFJ010012814.1, from coordinate 42,508 downwards.
TGGTAAAGGTGGAAGTGGTGCTTGTGATGGTTGTGGCGCTTGTGATGATGGTGACGATGGTGGTGATGGTGGTGGTGATGATAGTGGTGGTGGTGGTGGTGGTGGTGGTGGTGGTGGTGGTGGTGGTGGTGATGGTGATGGTGATGCTGTGGTAAAAGTGGAAGTGGTGCTTGTGATGGTTGTGGCGCTTGTAATGATGGTGACGGTGGTGGTGATGGTGGTGGTGGTGATGATGGTGGTGTAGGTGATGATAGTGGTGGTGGTGGTGGTGGTGGTAATGTTGTGGTAAAGATGGAAGTGGTGCTTGAAATGATTGTGGCGCTTGTGGTGACGGTGACGGTGGTGATGGTGGTGGTAGTGGTGGTGGTGGTGGTGGTGGTGGTGGTGATGATTGTGGGTCTGGTGCTGGTGGTAGTGGTGATGGTGGTGTTGGTGGTGGTGATGGCGGTGGTAGTGGTGGTGGTGGTGGTGGTGGTGGTGATGGTGGTAGTGGTGGTGATGGTGATGGTGGTGGTAATGTTGAGTGTGCGTGTGTGTGCGTTCGTGCGTGCTGACCGCATCAGTTAATATATGTGTGCGCATGCGTGCATGGAGAGAGAGAGAGAGAGAGAGGTAGAGAGAGAGAGGTAGAGAGAGAGAGAGGTAGAGAGAGAGAGAGAGGGAGAGAGAGAGAGAGAGAGAGAGAGAGAGAGAGAGAGAGAGAGAGAGAGAGAGAGAGAGAGAGAGAGAGAGAGAGAGAGAGAGAGAGAGGGAGAATGAGAGAGAGAGAGAATGAGAGAGAGAGAGTATGTGCGTGTGCGCGTGCGCACGTGTGTGTAAGTGCGTATACGTGAGTGTTTTTACGTGTGCGCGTGCGTGCTTGTGTGTATGCGTGTGTGTTTTTGTGTGTCTGTGTGTGTGTATGCGCGCGCTTGTGCGTGCATGTGTGTGTGTGTGTGTGGGGGGGTGTTGTGTGTGTGTGTGTGTGTGTGTGTGCGCGCGCGCTTGTGCGTGCATGTGTGTGTGCGTGTGTGCGTTTGTGTGTTTGTGTGTGCGAGTGCGTGCGTGTGCGAATCAACATGTGTGAAAAGCGGGCACAATACCATAGCAGTGGTGTCCGTCTCCCTTCATGGACTGTGGACACTGGCAAGTCTTGGTGACGTAGTTGCAGCCAGCCCCTGGGTAGCAGTGAATCTGGCACCAAACATCAGGAGACTCCCGCTCTGTCCGGCACTGACCCACGTACACACCGCCTGCAGACAGGGAGAGCACTCTTACTGTTACGGGACTGGCAAAAACCAAACATTGTATTAAGGGAGTTTCGTTCCTCAGCGGTGGAGTGAGATGATTGCAGTCCTCGGGAAATCGCTTACTTTGTGAGCGACAAGTTTAGAGAAGGACAGAGAGAGAGAGAGAGAGAGAGAGAGAGAGAGAGAGAGAGAGAGAGAGAGAGAGAGAGAGAGAGAGAGAGAGAGAGAGAGAGAGAGAGAGAGAGAGAGAGAGAGAGAGAGAGAGAGACAGAGAGAGCGAGAGAGAGAGACAGACAGACAGACAGACAGACAGACAGACAGACAGAGAGAGAGAGAGATAGATAGAGAGAGAGAGAGAGAGAGAGAGAGAGAGAGAGAGAGAGAGAGAGAGACAGACAGAGAGAGAGAGACAGACAGAGAGACAGACAGAGAGACAGACAGAGAGACACAGAGAGACACTGAGAGAGACACACTGAGAGAGAGACACACAGAGAGAAAGAGAGAGAGAGAAAGAGAGAGAGGGGGGGAGGGGAGGGAGGGAAGGACTGACGGACGGGCGGACGGACGGACGGACGGACAGACAGATAGATAGAGACGCACACACGCACAGACTCACGCTCGCACACACACACACACACACACACACACGCTCGCACACACACACACCACACGCACACACACACACACGCTGCACGCGCGCGCACACACACACACACACACACACACACACACACACCTGCAGGGAAAGGCCACCCGGTCAAACTCAGTTCTGTGACGTCACATTGGTCTTGCTGGTCACAAGGGCAGATAATTATTTGCGGATCGTACACGCCACTGGTGCCGTTAGAGGTGACCACAAATCTGAGGTCAGCTGAAAGTTGTTTGTCCTTCCACACCAACGTCTGAGTCGTCCCGTCTGGTGAAGAGAAGAATGAACGAATGAAGCATTAGTGAATGAATTAATGAGCTAATGAAGCAACGGATGAATGAATCAGTGAATTACTTGAGTTTTAAGTCCTATCAAGCTCGAAAGGCTATGTAAAGCCTTTGATCACGGAAAATCATTCGAGCTGTTTAGCGTAAGACTAAGTCAAGCCTAGATTTTTTTTCTACATTACCGTATTTTGCGAATCGAGAAGGGAGACACACCGTGTCTTTTCTTGTCTACAGCCCACAGGGGGACGAAGCCTGAAAGTGAAATGCACTCATACTGAAATAGAAGAACTTTTAGCTTACTGGAAGTGTCGGGGCATGTAAGAGGGACGTGAGAGGTGGCAGC